>JXPQ01042535.1:0-10341 GCA_001014675.1 Ephydra gracilis
TAATTAGAAAATATGGTGAAATGAATTTCTTCATCACAGAGATGTTGCCTGAATATGGATACTTCCCAAAAAATCTGCTCAAGATGGGTAAGATAGACAAAGGCGAATGCGTCTATGGTGAAACCTGCGAAGACGCGGCAGATCACACCTTTTTCATTCGTAGCAGATATATGACTGACAGGATTTGGCGAAATGGAATTTCTGTAGAAAGACTTAATTGTTCTCGTTGGTTGAGCATGCAATTAAACCGTAAAATCATTCTACAAGTGCAATTAGTTCAATTTGTTTTTAAAGAAAAACACTTGCCAGGACGATTAAGCTTCAGATAAAAAAATGTGCTCCAATAGCATAACAAAAAACATACCACTCCTTTCTGCAATCAAAGCAAAATATAACAAAATGTCATAAATAATAAATAAAGCTAATGTCAAAGGCCGTAAAAAAAACAAAAATAAATAAAACAAACCTACGTTAATCCAGACATACTCGCAGGCACAAGTATTACTCAACAGGCAATGCTTGAGCTGATGAAATACTTATGATAAATTTATCCTGCACTTATGTGTGAATTATTGTTGTTTTGTTTTTTGTCTAGTTAAGTCTTTGCATGAAAAGTTCAATCGAATGCTATGCGTAGCATGTGCATATACAGCAATTTAGAGTGCTTTTCTTGCGCTATTTTTGCACTTTCTATAGTTAGCTGCGCAGCTTTGTTCCATTTATAGCAAGAGATAAAGATAAACATATTGCGGTATCTAGCTTTCTCTATGGACATAATAATAACAATAGTAATAATAAGAACATATTTATGCGTGCTTCCAGCCAGTTGACTTGGGGTGTGGGGTGTTCGCACTGTTATAGCAGTAGTGTAATAGTTTAAGTAACATATTATGCGTTTCCTTAGTTGCGTTTATCTGAATAAGCATAATTTATGGTCAGTTGAGCATAACTTTTCCTTAAAAAGCAGTGCTTGCAATGTTCGAATTCAAGCTGTATGTCCACGTTGTGTTAGTGCTGTGTCGGGTTGTGGTTCGTAATGATGTGCTGTGTTGTAGCCTTGTCGTACCGACACATAATAAATGTGTAAGTAGTGGAAATAACAAGAGTGGTGATGTTCGTGCACAGACTTTAATACACAATGTGAGCAAAATTTAATGATGATGATTTAATTATGCGTATGTCAATGAGCTGAAGAAAAATAAAAATTTCATTTGACAAAAAAACAAAAAAAAAAAAAATATTTAAAGGTTAGCTTAATGAATAGTTTGAAAAATCAGAATATATTTAGGATTTTCCTCAACCGCACTGACGCATGTGCAGCATACAGAAAGTTATAAGTATTGACAGAGTATGCAGGATATTATTAAGGTTATTGGAATTCTATTCAAATAAATATTTCATCTATTTAAAGCTATTGCCTATACCTTAATGCATAGAAGCCGTCGATGAATATTTAACAAAAATATTTCATTTAAATTTATACTGCCTTTTTACTTGCTTTAAAACAACATAACGATGACAAAAGTGGCATTACGAAAATGAACAAAACACAAAAAAGAAGGGTACAATCTGCTACGAATTTGGTTGCATTGAATGTGTGATTGGGGTACCATTTGCAGCTGTGATGTTTCAGAATTTTTGTTATTATTTTTTCTTTTTTTAGGATTATGAAACATGCATTATATTAGCGTTCAAAGCGTAAAACAATCTTGTATCAAGAAAATGAGTGTAGTTATCTAATAACAGCATATTTCCAAAAAAAGTACATCAATATGCAATGTGAAATATCAGTGTTGCCAACACATAAACATTGGAAACTAACGAAAATTTTCTGAAGCGGGACATGTGCCTTCAAAACCAGATATTAACGGCTAAATGATAAGAAAATTCGTTTTGCTCGAATTTTTCAATAATGTATTGTTTTAATTGACTCTTGCTAAATTCGTTGATACTCAAACATTCACACAAGCATTGTATGGGCTCTTGAATATCAGTAAGCAAATTATGAATAAAACTAAAAGCATGTTTTTGAGATATACATATATTGAAATTGGCATTCGTGAGATTCCGCTCTACATTGAGTAGAGTTGTGATTACTTCAAATTTGTGATAAAGTATAAGAAGCAAAGCACTTGAAATTTTTGAGAACAATTCATCAATTGAGGTTGCATTGAAGGTTAGCAGTTTTCAAACATTTAGGTTTGTTAAATATGGAAAAACATATTGAATGGTTGATGTCTGATTTTGTCTGCTGGTGCAAACATGTGTAACATGTAAGCGGTTATTGGTAGAATTTTTTTAATTCGCCATGATACGCGTATTATTTTCAAATTCGGTTTATGCATTGAGAACTTCTTGACCGTGCGGCATAAAAATAAAGTGCTATTAGAAGATCACTCTAGCTACAGTTGTAATCCCTTCTTACTTCTTTTAACTCGGGCCATAGCATAGTATAAGCGAGCTTTTGTTCTTTAAAATTCGTAACATTTTGCTAGTAAAATATATAAAGAAAATTTACGCATTAAAAAAACTACTCAACAATTTATATTAATCATGAAATAATTAGAATATCTTCAAGCTTTGATATTCCAGTTTGTATGGCAACTATTGGCAAGACATATGCAAGACAAACAAACAGACAGACCAACAGATAGACACACGAACGGATTTGTCCATTTCTGAGAAGATGTTGTTTATGAAGGCATACGTATCAATGATGCTCCTGGTATTCCTTCAGGCAGTTTCATTTTAAGTAAACTAAATATATACTTTGAAAAAAATTTTATAACCAAGGCAATGCACTGTATTACAACTAGTTGCTAACCATTGTCGAATAGCATTAATTGTACCTCGAATTCCATACGCACTCACTAAACAATTACGATTTATTCACATAATCCAAAATTATTCCAGGCAAAAAGTTCTTTCAACTGATTGTTGCCGTTAGCCTTCAAATTGCTTTTTTTATGTGTAATTGCTAATTAACCCCGCTACTTTCACTTGCTTATATAATTTAATAAAACAATAGAATTAATTGCATTAAATGTGTATAGTCTTTCAATAAACAAAAAAAAAAAAATAAAAAATACAAAAAATAAAAAATTAAATGAAATAAACCAATTTAACGCTAACGCTATGCATTTACATCTTATTTTATTTGTTTTCGCATTTAATTGATTTATTTGTTGTTATTTATTTTGTTAGGAAAATTTTCCAAGCTATATTTAGCCTATAGCATTCAGTTGAGTGTAAACAACTACATGCAAACAGACAAACAAATTAACTGAACTTTGCTAATCATCAGTAATGACTTTTAGGCTGCTGTACACATCACCGGTACCACACGTAGTATTAGTAACATTTGTGCCTACCTAAAGCAACAGCGTAAGCTACATAAGTGCTCGTGCATGCTATTAACTTGTTCTTTGCGCCAAGTAAGTTGCCAATGTGTAGTCGGCTGTAAGCCTTAACAGCAAAAGCACCAAAACTTCACTGTAAACGTGTAGCATTAATACAGTTTTTTTTATAAATAAAATGTGTTCTGTGCACGCATCTGTGTTTTCATATGTGCATTGTATTTGCGTGCGTACAAAGGTGTTCGGATCCCAATACCTACACGTATGAACACATTTGCACTGCTCGGTATTCGAGTAATGTACACCTAATGGTAGCCAAACTTAATGACCCAGAAAGGCAATCAAGGTAACATTTGGACCGATTGAGTACTTTTATTTCTCGATTTTCTTAAAGTTTTCTTAAGACTATTGCATTTCATTAATAATTTGCTCTGCATTTTATTACGTACACTTTGTAGGAATTGTTGAGCTGTTGCTAAATTGCTATTCCTGTTCGCGGAACGCCAACATTTTTACGCTACAATGCACTAGCGAGGAACAAGAACAAAGCAATATTTCATAATAATCGAAAGAAATTGTTCTATTTTATGCAGTGCTGCTAACGCGCGCGTTATATTTCATTTGTATATAATTTTGTCTCGCAAACGTTTAAATTTGTGCCATAATTTATTTTTCGTAGATAGCTCAGGCTTTGTGGCAGTTGCTGAAGCTAAAAGTATTTGATTTTCCTCTACGCTGCGATTTCTCTGCTTATGATAAATGAAATTAAAAAAATTTATTTCCATGCCCATACACCACTCAATTATTGAAAAACAAGGCTTTTAAATAATTTTTCGGTTCGTTAAGGAAAACATAATTTTATGAATTGAAAAACACTCAGTCTATCTGAATATCATTGAAACTGTTTCTATGACATTCCAATTAAGGAACTTGATCACTAGAGTTAGAGTTTGGCTGTAAAATACACTTTTAAAGTTGTCATCAGGCCAGCAATTTCTAATGCTGACGAGCAGACGGATGCCATTAGCGTCAAATTAAGTGCATACATCATGGATTTTAAACATTGCCAAAACGCTTTTGTGACACGGTGCATAGTCCTTATGAGATATGATTTCTGTCCTCTGTAAAACTGTTTTTCTTTAGCCAATTTTCCATTGCAGTTGCTTTCACAAAAAGTTCACAAAGAAAAAAAAAAAATTACACTTGCGCATCCCCAAAAACTTTTCGAACTCTTTTTGGAGGCAAAGAACAAAAAGTTCACATCACATTTTCAGCTTGGTTTCATTCGTGATCATGTTGATAAAAGCAACTCTCATTCAAAGTGTTGAAAAGACACACAAAATACTGTTGACCTTTCCAAAAACGCTCTAAATGGTGCTGAGAAAGTTGTATTCGAATGTGTTTTTGCTCCATTGAATGCGGCACTCATTGAGCACATGGCTTCCTCGAAATGCATTAACTCACTCAATTTATTGCTTACATGGGCAAATGAGATGTTCGGGTCTGCTGCTTAATCCTCATCAGTCATACAACGAATAAATAATTCGAAATCGGGATTTTAAGGCTTGTTTTTTGGATATCCCTGAAGCAGCTCGTCTTGATTAAATTTTACGTGCATCTTTACATTTAACATTCAGGTGAAGAGTCTTTAGAAACTTTGTGCATGCATTTCCCTTGTATTTAAGAATGAATTCACAGACTGAAATGAAGTGTGTACCAACATTGCACAAAAAATTTAGCTTCGAGTCAAACATCCAGCCACAACCAGCCACAACCAGCCACAATATTCATTGAACAACTTGGTAATGCTGAAACTTGGACGTTACGATTTAGCGGAGGCTAGCTCTGAAATTTCGAGAAAATCTTTGCATTTATTTTATAAAAATATAGAAAATACATTTAAGGCTGGAATGCAGTTACTTATTTATTGCATTATGATATAAAACTCATGGATTTAAGAATTTCAGCTCGACTTGGAATCAAAAGCACTTTACCAGCCAATTCTCATTAACAATTAGTTAACAAACGTTAATTCTATTGGTATCACCATTGATTTCATGCTGTTGATTTCATTGCATACAACATTAGTCAACATAACAGTAAACGCAATATATTTCACATAGAATTTTCCTCTCTCCTCCTCCTCTGCTGTCGTCTTACAATGTCAAAAAATGCCTCGTTCCATTCATTAATGAGTAAGAAAAACTAAAAAAAATATCTCGTTTAAGTCAGTAATATGCTGTTAAATACTTAATTTGCTAGCCCTCATGGAACTGCCATTTATCTGGCACAGTTACGAGCCAAACTCCTTGATAGTGTCTAGTCCGTCAGATTAACCAAACAAAGCCCATGTGAAATGTTGTAAATTTTAAAGTTCTCTGGTACTTCATTGAATAAATTTTAAAAAATGTAATGCGAAATGTAAACATTAACATTGCTCAAAACACAAAAAAAAACAAAAAAAAAAAAAAAAAAAAATCTGGTCTTCCAACTTAGTATCACATTCAAGTTGTAAAACACAGAAAATGAATGAAAATCAAAAGCAGAAAGACGAATTTTTGTTTGCGCTGCTAAGCCACTGGCGCGTGCTGGCAATGAAAGAAATTAATTTTTTATTATATTTTTAACATGCGAAATGGGCTATTTGAATATTTTAATACAATATTAAACATACAAAAGTAACTATGGAAATATGAAAGGGCTAAGTAACTGTAGGCATAAAATGGTACAATTTTAAANTATAAATTCAGAAATTTGTAAGAGACCATTTAAAATTGAATGAAACCATAATCAAATCTGAATCTGAAGTAATACAAATAAACATAAAATATGTTTGAAGTTTAATGAAATGATAAATTGAAAAAATGGAAAAGAGCAGAACAGAACGTGCGCCTTTGCATACAATTTTCGTAAGTTTCAATTGATTGAAGTAACNAGAACAGAACGTGCGCCTTTGCATACAATTTTCATAAGTTTCAATTGATTGAAGTAACGATTGTTAAACAGGTAATTGAATTGATTTTAAGAGCGCCTCGTTTCATTCAAAGGCATAATATGAGTTCTGGCAAATTAAAGTTAATTCAATGCATTGTAAACCATGGATAATTGTTTAATAAAAGCTGTTTTCTAATCAAAAAAGAATTGCTTGTGCTGAGTAGTGAGTCTGTTGTGTGTAGTAAAAGCTGGTCGACTTAGATTTTTGATGAAAATGATTTGGTTTGATTCAGTGCATGCCTCTAGTTGAAAGGTGAAAAATTTTAAGGAATTGCACACACACAACTGATATAAAAAAAAAAGACTTAAAAGTTTGAAATAATTATATAATTAAAGACTGTTTGATTAACACAATTGTTTTCAGGAACATTTCAAAAATAAATTAATTTTCAACGAACAATGGTAGTTTTAAACTCTGCATTCTTCGTATTAATTTTAATGTTTGCTATTTATTATTTATACAACTGCTAGCTGGCTACTAGTTTTAAAAAAATAGGAAAATGAAAATAAAGCAACTAGAAAGTGCTAATTAAGGTTAAAATTTCGACTGAAAATTGTTTTATCGCTGCCAATGGATGCTGGTATTGTTATTTGCACAGCATTTCTGTTGCATGTGCAGTCATTGCATATTGCGCATACGCCACGTTTAACCGATCATATGTATATTTACAAGAATTGAGTGGTTGCAAACTTTTGGTTATAAATTATTATTATTATTTTTTTTTGTTTTTATTCAGTTCACTAAAATATTGAAAATTAAATCACATTTGTAACTTACATTCAAAGAAAATTTCAAACTAATTTCAACAGCAGCCTGGTGTTGTGCTCTCGAAGATGTTCGCTTTATTGCAAAGAAATTAAGCTAGAGGATGTCAAGTTTGAAATTTCTGTTTCTTTAAGACGAAATTTGTATATTTTTCCTTTCAAATTCTTTGCAACAGCATGCCAATGTATATATTGAATGACTTATTCAGCAACAGTGAACTAGTTATCTTCTAAATCGTTGCATGAAATAAGTCTATTTATTGTGCTTTTTCCAATTGATATGCCACAACAGTAGCAGCAATTATGTTAAATAAAATCTAAAAACATAACATTACAATTCCCAAAAGCAGCAAACATATTCATTATTTTCTAATGCTCATGCCAAAGTGTACCGCTTTAGTGATTAAGACAACTGCAAGATTTGATTGCTTCTGGGAAAATGGGTAAACGCAATTGCGAGATAATTAAAATGTTACTCTATTGTATTGTTCAATTTTGGTATATTGTCTTACTTCCCTTAAATTATATTTCAGAATTTATTTTACATGAAGTATTATTTGTAGTATTAGACCATTGTGGCAAACTGCAAATTTTCTGCACATAGAAGTTGTCAATTAATTTGTTGCGGGACTTCTTTGTGTTGGCTTCGGCATTTATAGTAGAACTGGGCGTAAAATCAATTGTATTTTCAACTGCATGTTTCTGAATTGCTGCAAATGATAAAATTCTGAAAAATGAACAAATGTAAAAAGAATTTCGCTCAAAAGCAATTTATGCATGTGTGCTCTTAATTTGAGTAAATTCATGAAATATGTTTGAAGACGCACTCAAGTATGCTAGAATCAAGAAAAATTTAACAAAGAATTTTGTAAATTTTGCTATATGCAAATGGAAAACAGCATCCGTACAGTGTCCACCAGCACCACAGTGCTTGCTTATGCTTCTTGAGTTTTGTATGCGCAGCATAACACAAGCTGGCTTATATGAGCTAATGCAAGCAAATGGCTAGCATTATATTGCGGATAAGAAGAGTGACAGAAAAGGTTGTTTGAAAAACCTTAATTTCAGGCAGTAAGATTTGCTTAAAACTCTATGAAAAGTCAATTAAAAGTTTTTTGACGATTTACAAAATTTGTTTTTATAATTTCGAGCAACTTTATTAATTTTTTTTTTGAAAAGTAAGTGTGCTGGTTCTGCTTGTAGTGACAAATGATCAAATAAAATAAGGAGAGCATTTTTATATAAACAATTGCGAGCGTAAGGAGCATCGTATCGCATCGCATCAAAGTTTGTATGCGCAGATTAAAAGGTATAGTAAAATATTTTGTGTAGATATATGAATAAAGGCACATAATTGATTTTCTTTGTAACCTGACGTCTTTTGCTGATAATAATATAAAAGGTTTTCAAAATAATGATATTGAAGTGCATTTTCAAGTAGGTAAAGGCAAAAAATTCCAAAATTTGTTCAAACAGTTTACGATGGGGAGTACTTAGCACTGTTGTCGATACAAAGCAACGTAAGTGCAAAATTCAGTCAAAACAGACTACATAATACGCTATTATGCTGCGTGCATTGAGAAGTCATACCTAAACTAAAGACAATTAACTAATATTGCCAAAATAGAATAATAAAAATAATTTTAAATGTGAACTGCATAAAATGTTATTTTTTCACAGTTTTTTTTTCGTTGCTTACAGCTACTAACAGTTGAGCATCCATCATAAATTTTATTGATTGCTAAAGCTTAAATATTTTATTTAAAATTCATCAAACCTTTTCCCAGGAATCGAGTTAACCAAAAGAGGCTTCCCTTAACAGTTAATGCGAAAAATTTTAAGTTGAATCGAAAATAGCAAAAAATTTTACGATATTCCACTTGAATAATAAAATATTTCTATCATGAAAATCATTCACTCGTTTTGGTCAGTCCGCGCATGAATACATTAAAATTCAATTTCATAGTGCCCAACTAGATGCTTGCCACAATTGAATCGTTTTCTTGTGATGAGCCGGATATACGCATATGCATACGCATACGCATACGCACACGCATAAAACATATCCCTGCGTTGGGGCATGTATGTATCTGATTTATTCCTTTAACCCAATCATCAGAATGGTTGCTCGTTAGGGAAGTAATAAAATTTTGAAATTATCCATAAACTATATGAAATATAAAAAGACGACGTAGAGACATAAACAATGAAGCGTCAGAAATATCAACAAATTTGTTTATGAATTGGAAAAACAGCAAACTTCAAACTTTAACAGAAGAAAATATCAAAACAATAACAATATACAGCGAGCATGTACAAATTTATAAAGACATGATAAATATTAATAGCAAAGCATGATAAAGAAAAAGATTTTAATTTTTTGTGACTCGTGCTAGAGCGTGTTTTCACAAAATTCGAATATATAATAAATAATACATAATAATAAAAAAACGGTATAAAAGAAAAGAATAATAAAAGTAAGTAAAAAAATTGATACAAATGGAAACAAAATGAAAAAAAAGAAAGGAAAACGTTGAAATAAAATTTATTGAATACATGCCAGGAGAAAGGCAAAAGATTGCAATGACAACACTTTTTCAAGACATTCGGCGCTGCTGTAAAATGTGGGTACTATATACCAGGCTGTTGAATAAGTTTTGCAGTTGGATAACTATACCAAAAATTTATGGCGTAAATAAGGTAAGTAATAGGGAAGGCAACTTCACAAGCCTACGGAATGAAAATTTACGAAAAAACCTTCACTCACTTGTATTATACGTGGATTTTAGCAAGGCATTCGACATTCTCTCCCACGCCAAAATTTTGGCAGCTCTAAACGAAGCAGGAATAAAGAGTCAATTGCTGAATTGGTTTCAAAATTACTTAACACTGCCGACATATCGTGTTAAAATCAATAACATAATTAGTGAGTCAATAGACATAACGCACGGTGTTCCGCAGGGATCGAAACTAGGACCAACGCTCTATCTGATTTATGTCAACAATATGCTGAAACAACTGAAAAGAAGCATAACCTTTGCGTATGCAGATGATACCGCAATTATAGTTGCGCACAAAAATTTGTAAAATGCCGTTGCCATCATGCAGTCCGAATTGAACATTTTAACGAAACGGTCGAATGATAACGAACTGGTTATTAACTTCGATCGTTAAATGTTCACCTATAGATGCCATGTTCCATAACTTCGAGAGTCTACACGTCAAC
>JXPQ01042633.1:0-11762 GCA_001014675.1 Ephydra gracilis
TTAACGATCGGTGCTTTGATGTGCATTAATTAAATTTAATTTAATTAATTTAAAAAGTGACAGGCTAGAAAGGTATCTCGGCGAAAAAATGATTAATTATTATTTTAGAATTATTTCTCCTGAGTCTGCTCGTTCTGTTTTTTAAATTAAATTCGAGTTATATCCTACATCTTTTGAAAGAGTGTTCGAATCTCATTTGTGCTTCCATGCACCTCAATTTCTACACGATTTGGAAAAGTCGAAGCACATGTGGCGGCGGAACCTATCGTGTTATTTGTAGAGAGACTCAGTTGCGGCAATTTTGTTGTTTTTTCTTTTTTTTCTCGAAGACACCCAGTGCATGCTCACCAGATTTTGAAAGTATACAAGCTTCAGCGCCATATAGCAGAACTGGCATTATGAAAAACTTATAGATGCTGGTTTTGTTTTCTTAGAATTTGTCTTTTACTGAATTGCTTACTTTACCTGTAGTGACACCTGCTTGCAAGAATACTGCCATGTTTGATTTCTAGGTTGATGTTATTATAGAATATGGAGTGGACTATTGAATGCGAACTAGTTTCGGAGGTAAAGAGGTAGGTTCATACCCCTCCTTTGCCTCTTGTTTTTATCATGGTGGTAGATGCAAGTGCCACACAAATTGATAAACTGAAGAACCGTTCCACTTTATCCTTCCGAAAACGCTCTAAATATTGCTTCGAAATTCGTATTGGAATGTGTTTCATTGTTAGCGAATCCATTTTACACACAGCTTTCTGCAACTCAATTCATCAGTTAAAATATTGCTTGCATTTCCAAATGTGTTTCTTATGGTTTTTAGTCATAGTATTTTTAAAGTCACTTGATGCTTTTGTTTTTAAGGTGTTTTGTATTGTTTTAACGTTATATGGTCTAATTACTGCTTCTGGACTGCCTTGCCGAAGATCGTTTTCAACACTTGTTTGACCGTGTCCTTGTCCTTGTACAATTTCAGCATTCGATTTAAAGGCTTCTATGCTTGTAAACCTTCCAAAATAAAAATTCAATCACTGTGCAATACTGTTTTCCATTGTAAATATATATGGTGATATGCAAAAAAAATTTGTTTTAATAGCAACACGCCCTTTCTTATCGGATCATAAAATTTAATAAACAAGCCGGTGTCTGATAATTACTTAATTGGGTATTAGGACCTGGTGCAGATCTTGATCTCAGCAATTATGCGTTGCAATAATTTTTAGCTTGGCGCCCAGTGTATGCTCATCAGATTATGAAAGCGTCTATGCTTTGACGTCATGAAGCAGGATAGGCATTATGAATGACTCACATATTCCAGTTTCTGCTTTTTTATGCAAGTGATAGCGTATAGGTGATGTATTCGGAGAGTCGCAAGTGGCCTTAACATTAACAAAAGTGTGGTGTGTGTTTTGTTTTTCCTGCGTTTACCCCAATATGTGTCGCAGTGTAGAGATCTTGTCGATGGTAAATTAAGTAGGTCTAATGCCACACTGATGAACTGATCGCTCGGCATGCTTTCACTAACCAATTTTTTCAAAGATTGTACGTGTTATGTATTAATTCCTAACATATAGAATGTTTGAATAGTTTTAGTGGGGGAGGCTATCATATCCAGTTGCCGTATTAGACTTATCCAAAAACCACTTGTTCAAAACCACTTGGTGGTGGAACTGAAATAATATATGTCGCATTTTTTGAGGTCGGGCTTTACGTTTTATTTGGGGTGTTGTCGGCGCCATCACAACTCGGGATACATGCCCCGCATCTTTTGAAAGATCTTTCGTATCTATCTTCTGCTACGATGCATCTCAATTCTCTCGCATTGTACTCGTTTCAACCCATGGTTTTTGCGTCTGATTTTCTGCGATCTACGAAAACCAGTTTTGTCCGCAGTAGGAGTTTGCAAACATTCCGCGATATGAAGCAACTGTACGTTGATATCGGGTGCTGGAAGAAGTTGAGGAAGGAGTTCATTAAGGCAGTTGGAAAATATCTGTGCAGACTTGGTTGCATATCATCAAGGACAAGCCCGGAGTTGTTGGAACTCCTTAAGTGACGTACTTTAAAAATGTTGGCGCATGGGCTGTTGCTTTGTGTACTTGATGTAATATATCACAATATTACTGCTTTCATTAAATGTTGGTTTACGTGACAGCACTCAAGACTAGCCTACAACTTTAACACATGAGGAGATTGATTAATGCAGACTCCAGGGCCAACCATGAGAAGACGATGTCAAAAAACGATGTTACTCATGCTATGCGAGTCGGCTTGGAAAGGGTTCATATGAATGATGCTGTCTCGTTCGTGTTATGTTAATCTAATGTTAAGTTCGAGTTTTGATTGACGACTTTACATTATTGTGCTTTGTTTAGTGTGTCTAAAACGATGGAATGAATCTAAAAAAAATAATCGTGACAAAATTGATATTTGCATAAAAACACAATCTCTAGATAAAATAAGATTAACAGAACACGAATCAGACATTAGAAAGAAAAATTACCCTACAGGAATAACACGTCAGAAACTTGACTACCAATTTAATAGAAAATCAATTTCATTATACAATTAATTGATTGTATGTACTATTATTGATAAAGAAGTTGTATGAGCTTCTGTAGCATTTCAATGAAAAATCTCCCTGAAGAAGTTGGGACAATGCAACAAAGCGTAGAAATTAAATGATTTTATTGTCATGAAGCAACGAGACGAGTTACTCAATCAACACTTGACATTCACACCGTGCTCTACAATAAATTCAACATGATATTTTTATCATCTAAAAAAAATAAATATTTTAAAATTTGCTTTTGTTGTAATATAATGTCCAAATAAGTTAATATAACATTGAAACATGATATACAGTATAAAAAAAAATTTGAAAAAAAAAAAAATTTTGTCCAAAAATTGGAATGAACTAAAAGTCAATTTCAAAATTATTATATTGTCAGTCAAGCTTCTTTTAATCTCTACTTCAATGAATTTAGTTTGCGACAATGTGTCAGTAGCACACTTTTCCAATGTTTAAATATATTACACATTTTAAGTTATATTTCCAATTCCATGAAGACTTTCAATTGGAGTTTTTAATAAGAATTCGAATTTATTTTTCTTAAAAATTTTTCCATCTTAATTTTAAAGATGATTTAAAAGTCAGATATTATGCTGTACACATTTATATATACCTTTTATTATTGTGATATTAACTTCATTCGCGGTAAATATTGATATAAATTTGTATTCAAGAATGTTTATGGTGTTTTAATTTGATTTCGATCTTAATTTTTATTTATGCATTGTGCATTTTATTCATTATACATTAAGCATCTATCTATCATTTAAAAAATTACACACTTTCCCAAACGGTATATTAACTTGGTTTCATATTTGTAACGCATTGTATTGTTTATTATAATACACTTCAGTTTCTCATTTTAAAGCGTATAATATACTGGATTTGTTTTTAGTTAGGGGAGTGTTTTTAATGTTTGCATTTGCCAAAGATGGATAATATTTTTTGATTCAGTTCTTTCATAATATGTCTATATGATTTTTTTTTTCATTTCTTATACCGTCATATTTTGCACGTAATTCTGCTAATCTGTAAATTTTTATACACGGCTCCAATGAAATTGGCAAAGTGTATATTAGTTTTGACGGTAAGTTTGTAATATTCAGAACCAGTCTCGAGACCGATATGATCAGCATCACTAAAGGATTTGATTTAGCCATGTATGTCCGTGCGTATCCAAAAAATAGAAAGAACGGTTTCTTCTGGATCTTTCTTAAAAGTTTAGATCGTCTTTGAAACTGGTTAAGATCCGTCGAGTCTACTTATTCTACACATATTTATTCAAAATTCCGGCTGCTGCAGCCGTTAGAATTGATATTTTTTAATTAAATTTCAAAGTTGAGCGAGAAATTCAGACATGAAGCCAATAAAGACTTGTGATAGTTTTAGGAAATTTGGTACACAGTATTTCGGATACCTCATCTATTTATTCGAAGTTTGAGGAATTTTGCTAATAAACACGTTTCCTTGAAATCAGATGCCTATGTGGTCTACAAAAAGGCGATGAAGCAAATTAGAAACAACGAAATTAATACAAAATTATTTGAACTGTGTTGTTTCTCAATTAATAATCAAGCGACGTATATTATACTGTCTGATTTTATTTTAATAATTGCCCTCAATGCTCACCTGGACTTCTATGTTGCTTGTTTTTTAAATGAAGTGAACAATTCTATGAGCTACTATATGATAGCTAATACAGTATCGATGTATGGGAAGTTTAATAACTTAGTATATGCATTATATGATATATCATTTTTGAGACTAAGAATATGTTTGTTGCTAATTTAATCTACAACCTCTGATTTGTTTACAATTAAATTATCATTCAATTCTTGAAATTAGGAAATTAATTGCTAATGTAATACTGTGTGTGTGTAATTTTACGTTATTTTCTCCAAATCCTCAAAGTAACTGTATTTCAAGTCACAAATTTTTTTATTAAAACATGTTAGTATTTGGAAGAAATTCTAAGATTGGTCCAAATATTCTCTCGGAGAATACAATACTAGATTTAAAATACAAACAAAACTATATGTAAACAAGCAAACATATAAATGGTTATGTTTATTTTTTTTCACATAGCAAAATCTATAACACATATACAAATTTCAATAAATTAAATATTTTATGTTATTTTACTTTACTATATTTTCATTTCATACGATTAAAATAATTAAATTTCCCAAAATGTACTTTTTTAAGGAACGCGTGTGGAGCTTTGCGTAATTTATCATATGGGAGACAAAATGATGAAAACAAAAGAGCGATTAAGAATGCTGGCGGAATTCCAGCTCTCGTAAATTTACTTGGTAGAACACAAGAATCTGAAGTGAAAGAACTTGTTACGGGTGTTTTATGGAATATGTCTTCTTGTGAGGATATTAAAAGATCAATTATTGAAGAAAGTTTGACTGCTATAGTGTTAAACGTTATTAAACCTCATTCGGGCTGGGACGCTGTTTGTCCTGGCGAAACTTGCTTTTCAACAGTATTTAGAAATGCCTCAGGAGTATTGCGAAATGTCAGTTCTGCTGGAGAACACGCTCGGGCAAGTCTACGGAATTGTGACAATTTAATTGAGTGCTTGTTTTACGTTGTTAAAACAGCAATTGAGAAGTCAAATATTGGTAATAAAACAGTTGAAAATTGCGTTTGCATATTACGTAATTTATCATATCGATGTCAAGAAGTTGAAGATCCAAATTATGACAAACAACCACCATTAATGCCCAGCAAGTCTCTTCCTTCATCGAAGGGTAAGTTTAAAAAATGAGTATTCACGCTACTAACTACTACCAATGTTTCCATTTAATTTATTTCTTTTTTAAATTGCGGCATCCTTATTTGTGGAGTATAATTAAAAAATAAATTTGATCATGCCAAAATAGTTTCTTTGATATTCTCTTTGACTAAATTCATTCATATCCATATTTTATCATTATATAACAGTTGGGTTGAAAAGTTCGTCAACACTCAGATTTTGCAACAAGTATTAAATATATATGTTTGCTAGTTAACCCTAACTTAACCCTAAAGACTTGTGTCCAAATTTGACAGCCGTCGAACTATTACGCTGTGGGCTAGAGCATTTACTTAGTTTGAAGGAAAATGTTAAAAAAGAATTTTGCATTGCTTTTTTTGGGGAAAAAATACTGTTGAAGTTAAAACTTGACTTGATAAACATTATTTTAAACGTTCCACCAGAGAAATCGAACAATTAGGCTGTAAAGGTATCAAAGAAGATCCTGGGTATGCGAAATGTGTGCGGCACGAGCTCACAATCGATCGAAAAAAGTGGGTGATTCAGAGAAGGTTGTGAAGATGATAAACCATAACAAATCTGAATTTATGTATCGATATGTAACGATGGATGAACCATTTGGATGGATGAAAAATTTACACACAAGAAATAATGCAATCGTCATCTGAATGGACTGCACGTTTTGTTCAACTCTAAAGCATGAAAAGAACAGTCGGCAGGCACTCTTATAGCATTTGTATTTGTGGATGAACATGGAGTTATATTAATCGATTATTTGAAAAATGGAAAAACAATCAATAGCGACAATTACATAGCGTTATATATTCTCTTGATGTGTCTCCCAGTGCCAGTTAGCTGGAAATAAATTTAACACCAATAACGAAGTAGATGCTGACAATCATGCCGTTTTCGAGGCTAAACTAAAAAGTACTATAAAAATGGTACATATTGAATAATTTTTTTTTTTCTTTTTTATATAACCTTACGACCTTTTATGCAACGCTGGGCGTATTCATTTCGTTTTGGTTGCAAATTTAAATTTATGCCTCATTGCAACGTAAATAGTTTTTGATATCAATTGTTTACAATCATGGAATGGGGAGACATCGAAAATTGTATTGTTGTAGTTGGCCTACTAAAATGGAACCTTAGCGCACTTGCATACGTAACGACACCGTGACTCTTTTAGCCGATTTTGTGTCGTTTCTTCGTAAATTTTGTGGAATCCATGTGAGTCTGGCCGAAATTCGGCGTCCCTTGACTCCTTTGCTCCACAGTGATTTTTAAACAGGTTTTGTGTATGCACTTCTGTTTCACTTCTTGTTTTTTCATATTTTTTTTACCTCCTTTTTTATGTTTGATATGATATTTTTTTGTTTGACATAATTGTAGGAAACCAATAAGCTTACTTACTTTACAGGAAAAAGGATTAACTGGACACTTGACAAGTGAAAAAGTTAAATGAATATGATTTACCACTAAATATTAAACTCCATTTGTTTTTGTTTTTGTAATTTCATTGAATTTTGTCACGCTGCACGATTTTTTCCTTCATAAGCGATTACAGATTTGAAGTTGTATTATAACTTTTATGGATGTTATATCCAAGACTTTTTTGTATGCCTGTTTGCACACGCAGACCCATCATGAGTTTTATCGGCAATTTTGTAAATTTTGTGGAATGCATGTGAGTATTGACGAAATTCGATGTCACTTGCTTCTTGCGCTTCACACATTTCTAGGATTTTGTGCTTGAAGTTTTATTTTTCTTCTGATTGTTTTGAAAAACCTTTACTTTTTTCGCGAGTCATATGTTGCATCTGTTCGGGCAACTGCTAATTCCTGTCGGGAATAATTAAATGTTTGTTTGCATGGCTAGTGTTAATAGCATGTAAATATGAGGGTTGAATGTTAACGCTTAATTTCATCATTGACGAGTTTGAATTAAACTGATATTTTTTCGAATAATCAAATTAAAATTTTGTATGAACAAAACGTAAACAATACTAATATAAGTAAAGAAATTGATTTAGTTTGAAATTAATATAAATACATAATAAATACAGCCTACGAATTAACCCATTTTCTATACTGCGAGGGGTACAACAATCTCGTAAAAGCATAAATTGCAAACTAAAAAGTGTTAGTTGACAAAAGGAATCTTTTGCGTATGTTGCTTTATTTTTTTACGAAACACAAAATTTTTCGCGATGCAAGCGACATACCTTACCTCATCAAAATTCAATCTAAACTAAACCACCACCACAAGAACAAAAAAAAATATATGCAAATTTGCTGTAAAGGCCAACAGCTAACGTGTACAGGAGTGATCGAGCACGCATAAGTCAGTTGGCTTCCACACAGTAGTCCCAGACTTAACGTGTGCAAGTGCGTTAACGTTTTATCTTTCAAAATAAAACAAGTTGCTTGTACCTTTTTTTGATACTGTATAAATTAAAAATATTTTTTGGATAGTTATATGCTCAAATACTAACAGAGATAGATTTTCGACATTGGAAATATCTTGAAAATCACTAACTTTAAGACAAAATTTTAATTATTGATATAACATATCAAGCGGTTGCATTTAATAAATTTCCCAGAAAAAATGCACCTACTCCATGCCAAATGACTGTTCACTATATACAGAATATGAAAATAATGTCGTACCATAGGGTGAATGGAACCAAACGTACTCATCAGATTCATTGTCGATTTCTCCGAATATATTGCGCTAACCAAATCACTGATGTTGAATAAGTGGTTTTTCCGCCATTTAAGACTATGAAAGCATATTTTTCCATCAACGAAACCTTTTTTGCTGCCCGGTATGATGATAAACCCAACGGCTTTAACACGTCGTTCCATTGTAAAAGTCCTTAGTAGTTTTTTTTTCTTATAACTACGCACATTTCTTTGATTTAAAGAATTGATCTGAAGTTAAATCGCTTAATATGAACATCTAAAATCGGTCGGTCGTCCAATTTATTTACTTAAAAATTTTTCAGAACTTGAACTACTCAGAAATTGATAATTTAAATATTCAATACAAATTCATATTTTTATAAAAACACAGGTAAACTTAAATGACATGATCAACGGCATCATACTTCGATACACTGTACATCGTATCATTTTATTAGTAAACGAATTGGTTTGTAATATCGAAAATTCATAAATACTCTCTGAAACTACTCAATGCTCATGTTAATAATATAGTGTAGTTTCGGTGATTGATTTATGTCAAAGAAAGGTAATTGGTATATCTAAATTTGACTTATATAATTAAAAACATTTAATGTTTAATCAAGAATGAGAACAAAATCAGGCGGTAACGATTATTCTTAAAACCAAAAAAATCATATATTATTTTCCATATTCTTAAATTTAAATCACAACCTAAAGGAAAAAGTGAACATAATTCTGTGACTCTCATCGGTTCTATTTTTCGATAAAGCGCTCTGTTACTCAATTTTTTATCTGAGGCTTATGTTGGTACTTTTACTGTACTTGGGTGGAATTTAAAGTTGAAATTCTCCATTTAATAAAATTCACTAAGACCAGACCAATCCTCTATGCTTCGAATCTGGATAATACGACACTTAGTTCCTGTTTTATTTCTTCGATGTCAACGTCGTCGTCGTACGCAAGAGGCATTGATAATTTCTGCCATCGTATTGATGTTTCCTGAGCCATTTCAGTTATCTTTACGATAAATTAAATTTTCATTTTTTAAGATATTGAAGAAATTCGCTCTTGTTGCTTCAGTTTTGGCATGACAGCTTACATTGGAATTGCAAATTAAAGATATGCAGTTAATTAGATTTCGATTGTTGTAGATGACTTCGATCCCAGGGTGAGCAGGGAACACATCCTAGTATTGGTTAGTTCAGTCAACACGTCAAAACAAGTAAAAATGGCTTGAGACTGATATGGATTGGCCGTACCAGACTCCGCACTTTCGATATTGTAAACCAACATGGCAACCTCCAGATAAATTATCACTTTGTGATTGAAGATGGGCAGGTGTCATGAATTTTGGAAGTGCATGGCTTAAGATGCGTCTTTGCGCAAAAAATTTGTGTGCATCCGAGTACAACGCAAATTGTCCGTCCAGGAGCCTCAATCTCAATAGACTGTACATGCGTTTTCCAAGCGTCTAAATGGACTCCTCCAGCATTTGATGTCAATGAACAGTGGTGACACATCGCGAAAAGTTTACAAACTGCTGCTGAATAGTACTTTGGTGTGTGGAGATAATTTTTTTTCAATGATTAACTTTAAGCTCCGGTACTGGTGTTAGTCTTTGTTTTGTGCACTCAGTATACAGCGGATTCAAATTTGCTGTCGGACCAGCACTCCAAGTTAGTATCGTTCGTAACATATAGTGTTTACTATGTACGCAGTATAGACATCTACCATCTTTTGATATGAAGCCTGCATTTTAGGGGTTTATGCTACCACAGCCTCTATGTTGCAGCGAAAATAAGCACCATAGTTACCGCTTCATACAATAGTCTTAGCCCGATTAGGTCATATGCGACCGTACAGGCTCCGTCTGTCGCCCAGTTGTGAGTTCTGGAATCCTTGTCGATTTTTATTTGGAAGTAGACCCGAGTAAACTCTTCTCATGGGTACGAGTTCCTGACACATATACTAATCAGCATAAGTCTTGTTAAGGCACCCCACTTAATTTATCACCCATTTAAGGAATCCCATTATCCAGGAAACTCTTGATATTCCAAAAAATGTTTGTCAGTAGCACATGAACAATATGCTGCATAGCACGATACTTTGATATCGACAGCCACATGTACGGCCTATGAGAAAAACCAGAACGGAGTAAAAATTAGCCTCGAAAACGTATTTTTGAAAAGGTGAAGCGTATGGCTGAAGGTTGCAAGACCGGAGCTTCATTCTGAAACGAGCGGGAAGGGAATCGGGTAGCCGACGTCAAGCGTTCTAGGGACTGCTTTCAAAAACATCGTGAATTCCGATCAAGCTGGTAATTTTGCAAATTAAATGCCATAACCACCAAAAAAATCGCTTCAAATATTACGCCCAACCCCTGACATTGAGGGCGTGGCCATCCAACGGCTGAAGTCTAGTAAGGTATTCGATGGCACTCCAGCAGAACTATTCAAAGTGGAGAGGAGTTAACAAATACCACATATTGAGCTAAATATCGTGGCAAAAGCCTACGAAAAATCGATGCGCTGTTTGGAAAAGGCAGATTTTCTTTGGTGGTTCAGATTCCCAGGAGATTTTCGAATTGTAACAAATCTCGATGAGACGAATCAGAGTGCAAAATGTTTTTGTCCATTTTTTTGGATTCTCCAAATTAAAATTCCGGACAAACTCAAAAGTATTTCCAAAATAATATTCCGAAGCACAGAGATTCGTGAGGGAGGCTAAATGATACATATGGCTTATTCCACTACATGGTGAAGAAAATTACAGGTGCCGTAGGTTTGAACAGTGGTACTATGGTACTATGAGCTTTACCAATTAAGAGAGGGAGACTGTTTATTGGCAACGCCAACATGCGCTACAAAAACAATTATAACCATTGTTTGATATGTTTGGAATGTTCGCTTCCCGCTATCAGTATAAAACAGCATAACGTCTGCGATTGCAATTAGTATCATATTAGTTAATTATTTTGTGCTCTTTTCTACCTAAGTGCTTGGTAATCTTTAAAGAAATACAAATTTAAGTTGATACAGTCGTTGAACACATTCCTCTTACCATATCTTGCATTTCTCTTGTGACACCTCCAAAACATGTTTTTTTTTTTTTTTTTTTTTAACGATACAAGTGGTTCTTTAGCGGATAAATATCGTTGGCCACAGATTACTTTTGATTTAGAGAGGTCATTGGGTGTCACATCAAGAGTCTACGGAGGATGAATTATCAATTGCTTTTTTCACTACTAAAAAGTACACCTGTTGGACGATGTCTGTGAAAGGTCACATTTTTGGCAATTATTCTGCTTTGTCGGTTGACTTTCAAGAAAACCTCCTTCAAAAAATTGGTCGGATGCCACACCAGAATAAGCCGTCGTTACTGAATCGGCGTATTAACCAAATGAGCCATTCGGCTAAAGATAAAGATATTTGCTTCGCATCGCTTGGTGTGCGAAAATTTTTGTCGGATTTGGCTCGTCTTGAAATACCCAAACGTGTCCATGATTCAGCACCTGTCAAGGGTTTATACACGTCATTTGCCACGCCACGGTCGAACTTTGTACACCAATAGATTTGAGACACCTTTCCTTAAAAATGTATGGGGTATCCTAGGAGAAACCATTGTGTACAACATGCAACAACGTGTTCATGCAAAATCGAAAAAAGGCTTAAATGGCGCTTCTAGTATTAAATCTATAAGATATTTCCTCCAACTATTAGGTTGCCCAAAAAGTAATTGCGG
>JXPQ01042895.1:2187-12446 GCA_001014675.1 Ephydra gracilis
TTTTATCTCATTAAGACGACTTTATTTATGTGGAGCACTATGTTTTTATAATCTTTTTCATTTTCTCTTCTTGCAGGTATTATCGTTAACAGTAAACTTTTTGACCAATATTACACAACATTAAACCTGATACTGTTTCAGATAATCAAAATTTTAGGATTAGGTACATTTCATTCAATGATATATATATATATATTAATTTTGATAATTGATGCAATATACTATAAATCTTAAAACTATCTGTGCTGTTTCATTAAAAAATTGAAATACCATACTATGGCGTCTTCTTACTTTGTCCTGAAAAAATAATTAAAAAATTCAATTTTGAGTTGAGTTTAATTAAGGACCAATTTACGAAATTTTAAAATTTATAATTTCATTTAATGGTAATAGATCATTAGAATAAGTACAATATTATAATATACAATATCTTGTTTAGACTAACATTTTATGAATTTTTGGTAAGATAAAAGGTTTGAATGTGGACTGCGAAATTTGTTTTATAGTGTCTTCTTTTTAAAAGTGTTCGTTACACATCAATAAAACGTATCGAAATATTGGGAAAATTATCACAAGTAACAAATTCCTTCATTTAAGTGACAGATACGATTTATAACTTCAAACGTTCTTTCAAAATGAGTCTATTTATATCTTCTTATTTATTTCCATGAAATATTTCTATGAAATTGATTGAAATTGATATGAATCATTTCCTGATTACGGGATAAACTGAATTTTAAAACTTTGCCAATTTGGCAACTTGTGTTTAAGTTAGCTTAACAAAATTTCCGTCCAGATATTTTAGGAAAATTATATTACTTTGTGTTCGAAGAAGAGAATTTTATGCGAAATTTGCCTAAAATACAATTTTAGTCCAACGAAATTACATGATTGACATGAAATTAATGTTATATACGTCTAACAAGAGAAACCTCCATTGGACGGAAATCAAAAGTACTTGGAGATTTTAAGAGTTTTTTACATTACATAATTGCGGTAACTAAATATTGATAGTGTTAAAATTGTCAGAACTGGATTCGAATAGCAAAGTACTTCCAGTATATTTTTGGAGTTCTAAGAATTTTTTACATTTCAAAGGGATATGTATCACACTGTCGGGGTAAGCTTACTGTTAACTTCTTACGTGTTTTTTTCCATTGTGTATATGTTCTAAGAAAACCTTTATTGACATATTTTATTGATGATTTTCAATGTCGCTAATTTTAATTATTTCAATTATGTCACGCTTGGTAAATTTTTATTAAGTATTAATGTGGCCAGATTAATAAAAAAGGATTTCCTAAAAACTGGGCTTATCTGTAATGGCGAGGCCTGAAACAAAAAAGTATAAGTAAAAATGTTAGTATCAACAGTGAAGAGAATGAACCTGAAATGAATACCATAGATATTCTACCTGTCTTGCTTTTAGGAATATAAATAATTTGCTATAGATTAAATAAGCGAAGCAGCTCGTTTTTTCTTTTAACATTGTTTCATCCACAGTAATTTTGAAAACTCACCAAAAAGCTTTTTCCAGCAGCAAAATAAAAAATTAGTTGCAGTGTTTTTGTGGAGATTTTTTCATCATCACATCAATATAAAAAAATCACAGTCGAAAGTCATCAACTTAAAAGGTTGTAGGCGGAGATAGAAAATCAGATAATTTATATACAATCTATAATATTTATGTTGTACATTTTATGTTTAGCTTCATAATAGGCCTCAGAATCGGTGTTTAACTTTTCATCTACAAATTGAAAGACGAAAAACAAACCAAACCAAAATTTAAGGATGAAAAATTAGAGGTAAGGCTAATTGAAGAATCATTACAAACGTAAATGCAATTCAAGGTATGCTTTAATGACGTCAACTAGAACTTGTTTATGTGTTATTAGCAGTGGAAATAGTCGAAAACATAGGAGGTATTCAGCAATAATCGAGAGGACGATCGAAAAAAAAATATTTGTTATGACATTTTTTGGGGAGAATTTGGGTTTTATAAAAATTTAGTTCACCATACAAGTCCACTGGAATTGGTTTTTTTAATTGATTGGCAAACTGTGGAAATTATCGGTTTGCGTAAATCATTTTAGGCAAATAAATACTCTTTTTGGACAGTATGTTTATTGTAGAAATATACATAGAATCAAATATTTCGATTCTGCGATTTTTCTCTGTATTCCTGTGATCAAGTTATCACGAGTTGATTGTAAGATAGAACGATGAAATAAGATGCATTTTTAAAAAACCAGATCTAATTCGAGAACAGATGAATTCCCTTCATTACTTCAGACCAACCATTCAAAAATTCTCTGATTTAGTAATTTAGAAGCTTTAATTATGTTTATCATCGTCACATCCTAACAAACACATACATACATACAAACACACAGTAAATCCTAAAAAAAATCGTTACCGGCCCATGATTTTGGGAGGCGAATTACTAATATGATAATTCATTGAATTTGCATGAAAGTAATTCAAAATGGTTGATATTTATATAGGTAAATTTTAGTTAATTTCAAAAACGTTCTGGAATGTTTGACCCCAGGTCCAGAAAACAGGTTTTTGTACTATATTTTTTATTAGTTCAATTGACTGTGTGGTCAATGAAATTTTTTAAAGAGATGCAAAACGATTCATGAAGCGATGCCTGTCCGTCTCTCTTTGTGTGATAAATGCGGTTTGAATAGATTTGAGGGTAATCACTGTAATTTGGTGAATGAGTGTGTTCTATGAAAAACGAAGTCAAGTTCGTTAATACGAGCTATAATTCAATACCAAGACATGAATATGGCGTGATTTTGTCTCATAGGTATTTCATAGTTGGATCTTCCCTACTAGTGCGTGCATTTTGTAGAAAACAAAATCGAGTAAGCGATGCCCGTGTGTATATTTGTAATGAATATAACTTGAATATATGTGAATGAAATCAATTTAAGTTGGTGTATTTGCATGTTTTATAAAAACCAAGATCAAGTTCAGAAATGCGCAAAATTGAAGTATATTTTTCAGGTACATTGTATTGACGAAACCAACTTAAATTTGTTATATAATCGTTTTTCGGCACAGTTATTTCTTGTCAATAGTCATAACGCAACGTATCAGTTTGTTTTTCGCGTGTTGGATGCCTTTGTTAATGCTTGCGATAATTTATTATTCTTCTTGTGATAGTATCTTGCGATACACCTGACAACTTTTCACCTTTCCAGGTAAGAACCAACGAAAGTAACATAATATAGATATCAATCTTAACGTGCAATTGATTCTACAAAATCTATTCTTATAAACTAATTCAGTCAGTGTTATGGCAATGGTGTATTAACCACGACTACTAACGCAATTAAACCGCATAACACAATTTGTTAACTGATTATAAACTGTAAAATATCGTTTCTTATATAGTAATATAGTGTTACAATCATGTAAATATCATGAGAAACATTTATTTATGAATAAGTCCAACTAAATATTAAATATTGCTGATGTCGGAAATTGAATAGCATGCATAACAAATAGGAAAGATCAGTGGCATTGCTAAAAGTGAGCCCCTTTTTTCTATTAGTTAGCGCAAAATGAAATTAAATGCAATGTAAAAGATTAAAAAAAACGAAAACCTAATATTCATGTATTCCTGTTTCAACAGTTGGACTTAAATATAATCAGAAAAACAAAAACTAATAATTGTATATGCATGTTTTTAAAACTTTTAAATTCTTCTGCCTGAAATGATTTTAATAACTCAATTGTTTTTCAAATATCCCACGAAGACATCTCAAAATTAATCAATCCCGATTAATTTCCATGTCACGCATTTCGTATTCAATCTTCAGTTTATATAATTTATGATATCCCAAAAATTTTAAAGTTCAAATTTATCAATATGATTAATTTTTAGTATTCTCGGAACTCGAATACTAAATTCCTACTACTAAATGAAAACTAGAAAATTATTTTGTTAATTGCGGTGCATTGTGCGCATTTACCTCAAGTCCATTCAATTGAATTAGAGGCAATGCAGTTATTTGGGCATTTCCATAGTCAATATGTAAAACTGATAATGAATCCTTAGAAATCGACCAAAATATACTTGCTCTATCTATAGGCAAGCAATAATAACGCAGAGTGTGTGGGTATAAAGCTTTCCTACTGGAGGTGCTTAATATTGTTTTATGAAAACAATGTTCTCATTAACTGCAAGAACCGTGTTCTGTTCTTCTTCAAAGCAACGGGAATCTCTAGGACTAGCTCGCATTTGCTTTTGTAATGATGATTTTTCCGGTTATTAACTTACATTAACAATGCAAGCCAATTCTAAAAATCTCCCGCAACAATGTAGGACCTATCATTGTTCTGAATAAAAAATTTGAGGCTGTACACAGCCTACAAACAGCTGTCAGCATAATAAACTACAACAATGTGTAATTCTATATTTAAGCCTGTATTGGGACCACGGTGTACTTATATTAATTCAATGCAGAAGTTTCGTAAAATTTTAATTATAGCTGTGAGTAATTCTGCATTAAAGCCTAGTGAGACCACATAGTTCTACTGAAGATGCCTACAAATTTATGGAAATTAAACTAGAAAGAAATCGTCCATTGCATACACATATTTCGTATTTATTAGACTTGTGTATTCCCTACGCAATATCAATCATAATGTTTCAAAAACTAAGCAGTTTAATAGAGGTTTTGTGAATGCATGGTCCACACTTTAAAAAATTTACATTAGGAATGACTGTTCAAATATTTTTCGTGTAATTAAATTAGTGAAATTTGAAGTAGTTCATCAATAAGGCATATGTTATTTAATAGAACAACAATTCACTGTAGTAATTAAACTGGCAGTGCAATACTTATCTCAACAAACCAGCAGCACTTTCAATTTGAAGGTGATTTTCGAGAACTATCGAGGAATGTGAAACAAGCATGTAGAAAGATTCAACTATTAAATATCATATTAACGTTTATTCGCTTTTCAAATTTCTGTATAAAACTGACATGTATAAGTATGCACACAATAGATCGTCCTGACGGACGCGGCGACGGGCTGGTTATACTTCAAAGAAATAATTTAAATATTGAGAATGTGTGTTTCTACGAAAATTATCAAGGATATATGTTTTCCTTTGAGATCTGCTTGTGGACTTACACTCCACGTAATAGCTGTGTATTTCCTAGTGGTAAAACAAGTACAGATGTTAAGTTCCATAATAAGAGCCTTCGGATGGAAAACTATGTAAGCTTCCATTGCCACCTTTAACAGAACAGAACAGGTATTCTTTTTCGTACTGATTTCATTTACGTCCCAAAATCTGTAAGCTTATCTCCATTACTATTAGATATTGCCATCTTTTAAGTATTTTCTTCCAAATAAAAACTAGAAATTATTAATATTTCGTCATTTGATCGCTTGTTTCTCAAATTTAAAATTAATTTCTATTTAAAACTTTCAGTTCTTGATCGAAATAATTGAAATCCTGCATATTGGCAACGAGTTGAATAATACATTGTCAAATAATCAGAAACGAAGTCTATTAGCACTGAATTTCAATCGCATTGACCAAAGCAGCTCATGCTTACTTCCAAGAATACCTTAAGCCATGGACTGTGCAGTTCCCAAAGTTAAAATTTTTCTACTCAACGTCCTCAAAATGTTCAAAAACACATTAAAAGAAAAAATTGTCACCGTATATTATAGATTAGGTGTACAACTACCAAAAACTTAATCAACACAAATATCATATGAATTCAATCAGCAATGCAAAGCATTTAAGAAAACAAATTTAATCCGCCTCTTCTCAATAGTAGTCCATTTTCAACAACAGACTTTGAAAAACATTATTTTTTATGAAAAATGCAAATATCACAAATTTTCTGAACCTCTCCGTAGTCAAAATTTCATTAATCATATTAATGTCAATTGACAAAGAATATCATAAAATCTCTTATTCGTAACGTAATAGTTCGTATATTATTCGGACTTGATAAAGTTCATAATCAGTTACTAAAGTTACTTGAGGCTGCCGTTATGTATATAAGAAACATAATAAATGACTATCTAAAATTAAAATATTTTCCCTGTACTTGCACAATTGGAAATTCTGAAAAAATTTAATCTATTGCCGAAGAAAAGAAATTATATGCCGCAGCTCTATTTGTGATCCACAAATTTTAAAGCTGCATTAACCACTTCAAAAAGAACCGGAATCATGTCAAGAAAAGCTTCACAAAGGGAAAATCAACATATTGGATGTATAAAAAGATTTTGATTCTGATAAAGTACTCAAAGTTATTTAACTTTCAGATTTCCTATAATATCATAAAACTCTTCAAAAATTATAGTTCAGTCGATAGTTCTGAGTCTATATTAATAACAGACCGTCTAATACCTTTCCAATATCCTGTTGAGATAACTCAAGCGTCTATACTTGGCCCAATACTTTACTTCATCGCCACAGCTCATTCTTCAATAAAGATTCCTTTCCCCCGGGCAATCTATGCAGATAACACCACTTTGTTTTCTTCTAATAATAGGTGCAATTATTATCTTACGCTGTCTGGAAAATTCACACGATTCCGTTCAGAAACACTGCCAAAAATGGAAAATATAACTCAAGTAATTTTCAAGTAATTTTTCGTCTTGGAATAGAAAATATTGCAATATTTCAGAGGCAAAGGGGAGTGAAATATTTTGGTGTTCTTGACGTACAACGTCTGTAACTGTTCTACCACAGCTAAATTCGATTAACAAGATTAATATAAATAAAATTTTAAAAATTATTTTAAATTAACCTTGATATCATTCGACATATGAAATGGAAAATTCAGAGTAAATTCCAAATATCACCCAATCACTTAATCTCGCCCCATTAATGCAATAAAATTAGCTGAAGTATCCTTTAGTCTATGAGTCTTTATCATAACTGAAAATAAAGCTTTAGGTGAAGTTTTCTTCCATTTCAGATACTATTTTATGAAGTAAGAAGAAAAAATTACCTTTTTTCGATTTGTTATAAGATGACAAAAAGAGTTACCTTTGCTTTTCATTCAATTAAGCCTATTTTTGATAGACACACTGATTATATATTTATGTTCACTGAATACTGAAATTTCGTAAAATGTAAGTGATAAATTTGCTTAATTTAGCATTAAAGCCTCTATTAAGATCACATTGTTGTACTGCATTTACCTTTGATTTTCAATCAATCAAGCCGATTGATTACGATTATATTTCTTTTCAGTGAATTTCAATATTAACAGTAGTGGAATTATGCATTAGTCCCCATTAAAGGGACTATAAAAGTGTCTTAGAGATACCTCTCATTTTTGTTCATGGTAGCTATTTTTTAAAAACGGTTTTCAACAACAAATATAACACCTGATGTCTGCAGTTGACCAACGTCCGTAATTTTGGGTTAATAGGAGTACTAGAGGTACACGAAATATTGGTCGGAACTTACCCAAACTTAAACGTCAGTTTAATATGTATTCATAGAATATGTGGACCAAATTTCGTAACCAATATCAATGGTGATGCTGATCATAACCTTATGTATTTTGAAAGATTTCGAAATACTGGTTCTAATTTTCAAAAACTTATGATCAAAACTAATATACACATTGTTCATTTCGTTGCTGACATGTATAAAAAGAAATATATCACCAAGCAGGCATGAATGAGTAAAAAGTATATTCAAAGATAAGTACCTTTGAACTTTTTTTTTAATAGAACCATTAATTTGTGAAATGCTTTAGAAAGTTCACAAGTTTAATGAATGCTGAAAACCCCGAAAAGTCCGCTAAATACAACAAACGGACCTTGGTGTAAGCATGCACACATTTCACAGGTGTTCAATTGGGCCACATTCAATGTATATTTTTAAATTCATCCCAAAGAACAAAAAAGAATTATATCTTCCCTTTAATTATCTATAGAAGGATATTTATGACTTTTAACGGCTAATCGACCTCCCAAAAGGGGAGACATTGATTTGCTTTGACCGTCAATTTATTTTTTTTTCTGACGAATGCAGCAATTTTACTTGGTTAATATTTTAATTATTTTATTTCGTGATAGTCATATAATTCAACTTATGTGGATATCCACGGAAAAGGGGACATGTGAAGAAATGAAGCTATAAACATCTCAATATTCCGAAATATATAAGACTAGACATATACGTCTCTGAACGCTGATTCTCGTGTAATCAAAACTAATATACACTTTACCAATATCATTGGCGACGTGCATAATAATGTGCAAAGTTAATATAGATATTGACAAGAGTAATAATGATGCAAGGACATGTATTTTGGGTTATGACTTGCTACAAAGATTTAAATGTAAATTTTTTTTTTATCTGATTAGTAAATACTACTTTCCTTATACAAGGTGCTAAAAATATTATACATTGTACCGCATCGACTCAGCCTCATGACCATATACCAATACCGTTCTTTTAAAGATATCACCAACTCTGAATAAATTAAACAATTTACATTACCAAAGCGATATTTTCGCAATACTTGTGTTTCCTAACACCGAAACAACATTTTACTCATTGCAATTCAAATGTTGAAATGTTTAAGCGAAAAAAAAAAAAAAAATTGAGATATGCATCAAATTGAGAATAATTTGGATATAAGAAAAATTTAGTAGCTTATTCAAGTTCAAGTCAGTTTTCTCAAAATTCATCTCAACGGTTTATGGACCATAATAATGCTCAACCGACGTTATACGTATCCCAACCCATTTGGCTCCAGAAATGCCATTATTTCGAAAATATTTCTATCAAAACGTATTTTTCGTAAGGATTAATTTATTACATCAAAGCTAATGGTGTCAACCCAAAACTACATTAAATTGAATTTAGAAGTGTATTGTGATAAAATTCCATTTGCACTATTAATACATGCATGCATAAGATGTATATATATTTTCAAAGCGGTCATGCGCAATTTCATTTTTAGTTGAATATATGTATTCACGGTTTGGCGCCAAAAATTTTCTCAAAATAAAAGTTATCAACTCTTCTTACATGCAAACCTTAGTTACAGTTGACTAGTATTCATACGATTGTAAAGACACCGCATTAAACTTTGACATAAATATTAGTATTTCGAGATATTATTCAAATATGATAAACGTGAAAGTTTGCGTATATTTTTATTTCGGGTAAGTTTGTAAAGATATCACAAAAGTTATTTTCCGTTTTCAATCTTTTTATTTGTTTAAAAATTAAAATTATATTGAATAAATGTTAATGCAATTTAAAAAGTTATAAATTTTTTAAGTAAATAGAAGGATATGCTAGTATTCTGTTAAGTAACACTTTTATTTTATTATGTCAACACCTTAAATGTTCTTAGAAATGTATTTTGGTACAATTTACTTGCAAAAATTATGTTGCAATAATTGACGAATTATTATACAGTCAAATAAAAATAATAATGTATACATTAATGAACTGTCCAATTTATTGCTAAAAGAAAAATAAATGTGTATTAAATTTGTTAAAAACAAAAAAATTTTTGAGTAACTGAATTTGAATATTTTTAAAAGATAGTTAAATATCACAGAATAGTCTAATGTTAAACTTTAAGTCCTTGTTATATATTAATAACATTAAATAATTGTATATGAAATTAAGATAATTTCCGCTGTTGAATAAAAGACATTATAAAAAACCCAACCACTCATGCACATTTGAAAAGTAATACATGTCAATGAATTGCCTGAAGCATTTAGTACCAAATAGGTTACGGAGGTTAAGTGCATCAAGATTTACACATAATATAAATAAAATAACCTCCTTCAAGTTGATGTTGAACTTAATAAGAATATTAGCAAAATGATTTCATAAAATTTAAGTTGAGTTATTTTATTTCCAAGTTAGAAATATTTTATAAATATTTCCTTTAAATATATTTACAATATTATAATATAATGTAATTTGCATGAACTTATTTAAAATATGTATATATGTTCATTACATAAGTTTTCAGGGGTACCTTTAAGAATAGACTTTCTTATGTGCATCATTTAAAATGTCATAAGAGTTGTACATTTAAGGCAAAATTGAACCGTGTCCTTGTCTAATGCCGAAGTGAATGAATAACAATTCAAAATATTTTTTTGATAAATTTTAATGGAACAGGGTGTTATGTATTATTCGTCATTCATCATTATTTATTTTTTACACAATTTTAAATATGTCATGTATGTAAGCGGCTATTCGTTGTGCTTCTGAGAAT
>JXPQ01043197.1:4076-14557 GCA_001014675.1 Ephydra gracilis
ACTGTTTTTAACGGCCCGCTTAACTAGCACGAACTTGAATGAATAAGTTGCTTACTTCTTTTAATGAATTGAAGTACCTGCTGCTTGTCACGTCGCGAAAACATTAAAAAATCTTAAACAATAATAATTTAAACATCAATTTTATAAATAAATAGAAAACTTATAAGTGTACCGCTAAAGCAATCCACACATAGCGGAAGTCACATAAGAAAAATGCAAGTGCTAAAAATTTTAATGCCATTCATGATCCAGCAAAAGTTCGCGTGATCATCCGAAATTTCATTAAAATCTTTATATGTATCGGTTAAGTGATCGAACAGACTCTAACGATCCGTTTGAATCAGTGCCAAACAACTTATGAGCCAGTGAATAAGTAGCCCAATAAAAATAGCACTACATAGCATAGGATTGAAAAAATTAAATCTCTTTTAACTTAACTAAGGCAGTTTGCAAATGGCATACACAACATAAGAATCTTAACAGCAAATCAGATAAAAATTAAAACCGAAATTTCTGAAGCATCCTCAAACATTGTTGAGCAGCTTGAGGGCATTTAAATAAGGTTCCATAGATTGAAGATCAAAAATGAAAGAAGCTTCAAATATACATCTTTGTAGTCATTAACAAATTGACAATGGTGCTTTAATAACAAGGTCATAAAAAATGTCGTTAAAATATGGAAAATGAAAGTCATGCACACAATAAAGACCCTACTAAAATACGTTGTTGAGCTTCACCAAAAAACGAAGGATAAACAAATGCAGTCAAAAATCTCATGCAAATAAAAACGCTTGTAATTAGATATAAGGCTGTATACGACTTTCATGCTAGAAGCACATATTCGGGCTGTCGCTTTACCTCAACAAAAGACCAATAACTGTACTAGTCCTTACAATCGGTTAATTTAATAGTTTCACACCTGGATAACTGAGCTATCGTTATACGTATTTGCGTTGCACACAGGATGTGTGTTTTGTGTTTTGTTGCTTCCCCTGCATATGATCTGGCAAATTTTGTACCTTGCTTCACACACAATCCATATTTGCCACCAGCTGCTTCTGTTGGTGGGAAATCAAACTTTCATAAGCAATATTTAGGATCATTTACGAACTCTAGGTGGTGCTAAGCATCGAACCAAGTAGCTCAGCATATTTTGTTATAAGTTTAAAAATATTTTCACAGGAACATTGACATATAGAGAACTGGCATAAATAAGTATGTTAGCAAACATATCATCTACGAAAGACTTTTCATGATGGAGTTCTCTAATTTGAGAAGAAGCATTACTGAGCGTGAGCGATTATAGAAAACACTAATAATGTGTTTTTACCGAGAAAGAAATACAAATTTTGCACCATGACCATGAAATGGAACAGCAGGAACCATGTTGCGATTGCGTAGCGAATAGCCTTAATTTTTTATTTCCTATCATGGTACACTCTTCCAATATTTGTTTACAATCCATTAAGCATCGATGTGCCAAAATTATTTTTTAAAAGGAAAAAATCAAGTTTCGTGCAGGGATTGATTATTTTTTTGGGTTTAAAAGTATAGAAAATTTATGAAAGAATTTTAAATTTATGCACGGGCTCTTCTATAAATACATTACCTGTGTAATGTTTTGCACAGTACTTCCAAATTCTAATTTGGAAATGGATTTCATAAGTGGGAATCCCATTTTTTGGAAACTTTGATTCATTAAAATGTTATCCATAAGTCGCTTCACACCGTAACAAATGAAATAATTGTATTTTACATTGAAAAGAGACGTTCAGTTCTGTTAACTCAATATGCGTGAAATCCAAAATATCGTGGCCAACATGCTCCATGTACAACACTATTCGTCATGTCTCACGGTGTCTTTGTAGATCGTCAATATGCACGTCATTAAAAACCAAGACATCCAACTAATTGTTGTGGTTAGAAAAACCATTATTCGAATCTCAAAAATGGCGTGTCCTACTTGCGCTCTGCATTTTCACGTCAGTGGAACCACGTTGCCGCGTGCATTTTGAAAAATGATTAGCATTTGTTGCCGTATAAAGTACAATTAACGTAGATTATATTGTCGACGGTCGTAACGGCGATACAGGCGTTCGAATGATTGATATTGAACCTGATTTTGGATTGGGAACTTCCTCGTATTCGAGGGCAGAATTCACAAGAGACTGATCAAACGCTATCTCATGTCCAAAAAGTTACTGTTTGGACACCGTTTTTAGCGAACCCATTATTGGGCCATGCCCACTCTCTATGTGTGCATACTATTTTTGAAAAAATTTTGGTTACTGCTTTCAACAAGATGGTGTGCCATGCCACACTGCAACTAACACAATTTTAGTTTCTGCAATGAAAATTCTCTGGATGACTCTTCAGATTTGATCCGTTAGGATTTCATTTTGTTGAATTGGACAGAATCATGGCTATACTTCCAAAAATCGTTAAAAAGAAAAAAATTATGGAAAACGCAGCAGGTAGAATATTTGTTTGAAAAAGTCATTGGAGGCAGATCTAGAGAATACCGTGGATCCGAAATCGATTTGATAGATTTATGATACGGTGCATTATCTTGATAAAACAGAACGTCTTTTTTCTGCAAGTAGGGCCGTTTTTCGACGATTTTGGCCTTTTCATAGTCGCTGGTTTAGTTTTCAAATTAATCGATGAACAAAACTTTATGTGCATCCCCATGGAGTTTACTCAGATGAAGATTGTTTTGATTCTTTTCTTTCATTTGATTTAAAATGATGGTGCTCGGTGCTCATTTTGCGTCGTTAAACTTTGCAAATCACTTTTGGTTAACTTTGCTAGTGCAAGGTCCAAGTAATGTTAGCAAGCCCAACCTTGGCTTCAACAGTATATTTTTCCGCCAAAAATCAATGCATTATTAAGACACAAAATTCACGTTCATCGATTTTCTTCAAACAAATACTTCACTTCACTCGAATATTCTGAAGGTTGGAATTAATTAGAATTATTTGGATTTAATTGCAGTTGTGTCATCAATGTGTCAGCTAACAACAAATTCAGGTGAATCTGTTGGGATAAAATAAGATACTAAATGTTTACTAATGCCGTCTGTGTTTTCAGTCTTCCCTGTATAAAGTCATTACCACAAACTCTTTGGGTACCAATCTGTTATTCTTTACAATGACTTAATATTTCATTCGCGAAATGGGTTTCGGCTTACCGGATTTTGTCCGCTTTTGAAGACAAATAACCAAATTTGTCATCCACTGGTTTTAAAGGTATGGCAGTTTGTTTTTATTTGCAACTTGGATCTCATTGAAAACAAAAGCTCAAATCGCTTAATAAATGCTGAATGCTGTTGTTGTTCAAGAATGTCAACAGTATGAAATGCAAATGTTGTTTTTCCATCATAAAAAAAGGATTTTGGTATAGTGTTTCCCAAATATATATCAGTATCCGATCGCAAATTAGATGCATTCTTCGCATACTCTCGCAGCGTGGAGGAATATATGTAGGCAGGCTGACCAATTATTTCATGTAATGCAACAAAGGTAAATGATGTTTATCATAGCAAATGTCAACTGATTGTCACACTTTGCGGTATACAATTTTTGGGGATATCAAGGCAAATACCTTAAACAAACGCTAGGAAAGCTATGACACTTCAAAGGCATGACTTGCCGTGAAGCCTCAAGTGATTTCTCCTCATCATGTCTGGACGAAAATTATTGTTTGTTCAAATTGATTTATAAAATTTTTGCCAAAGTAAAGTGTCGCAACTACCGAACAGCTAATTTGGAGTGTCATAAAGTCCTTATTTACCACGAATATATTAAAATTAAATTCAAAGGATATAATTTTTGTGGTATTATATCCTTTTTGAAGTTTTAAAATATTTCACAAGAAGAAAAGTTATGTGTACTACTCACGGATTACAGCACTCTTTCAATAACAGGAACTTTGTTTTAACATCTGATGCCTCAATTCGTTTAATTTTTTTTTCTTTAACATTTTCGTTGTACTAAATAGAAACAACGATAGCTTGCTGACATTTTAACGTAATTTTTTGATGTAAAGACAGCATTAAAATAATTATTGTTGAGCCAAAAATGTTTTCAAGCTCTGTTGTAATCGATTGTTGTTCTTACGTTAATTGCAAAATGTTGCCATTAAATTACTTAACTATACTTCAGTATATTCTATTGGAATTTAATAATAATTTGGAATATTTTTTAATTTTTGCAATATTAAGAATAATTTCCAGAGCCTCATTTTATATCAAACGTGCGAATGATTATCAAGCCCAGAAAAGATCTAACGAATATATTGTGTTATCTACCTGTCGTTCTATCTGCTACTTATAAGGAAGGTTAACGAAAACTCACAAGAAATTGAAAAAGTCCCACCAGGCCAGCTTTTGAAAACTAATAGTACTCCTCAACATATCATATACTTTCGACGAGTTCATGAAGAAACAATCTTTGAAATACGAAAATATCTCCCAAAGAGTACTCTTTTATCGAGAGAAAGTTAAGGCTCTGCCCCAAGGTTCTTTATGTATCTTTTTCATATTAAACTAACTATACATACTTGATGTATCAATAAGTTTCATCACATCGTTGCGTTTGTTTATATAGGTAGATATGTCTTTTAAAAACGAAAATATCATTCGCTGAACGAAAGTCTTATCTCTATTTTAACTGTACAATCATATGTCACCCAATGAAATGTCTCTTACTAACTGACCTACGTATATCTGATTTGGTACTAAGTTTCATCAGAGTCTATCTAGGGTATGTTGTCTAAATACAGGATTGAGTTATGACAAAAAATTGCTTCCGCATTCAAGTAATACTCCGAGCAGACCCATGTTCACAAACCAAAATCTAATGGCTTATTTTACTAAAAGTTACCACAGTTAAATACCTCGTTCTATGTTTAGATTACAAATTCATGTAAGAAGACGTACAGATATAAAATGAGTCATAATTTAAATTGAATAGGCCCAGTAACATAAGCTACAAAAATTCGAAAATAAAATCAGAATATATATTTTTGTACGTAAGAGTAATGAAAGAAACATCGGTGAGCGATATCAAAGTATGGCGTTCAGCGGCGTCCTGAAACACAGAAAAATCAAAATTTCTCCGAAGTATTATGAACACCCCGCGGTCCATTAAAAAATCTGACATCCACGATGAATTAATATTCTCTGCGAAAAAGAAGAACGTTCATACACAAGCTAAATTTAACATACAAAAATACATTGCGTTAAATTATATACGGTATTAACTTAGCTTCAATGTACAAATTTCTCGATAGGGAACTTTAATTTTAAAAGACTTATAAGAATAAATATTTCCTATTTGATTCATCTGAGATATTTTATATTTATTCAAAAAACATGAAATCATCGAAAGATCTTATTGAAAATAATGAATTTTGTATCAGAAGATTATGTTCTTTCTTAACTTGCTGGTTCCAACGGTTCAGAGATAATGATTTTAATGTTAAAAAATAAAAAAAAAACGCAAAGATTGCCAAAAAGTTTGCACAAAAAAAAAACTGGTTAATGTTGCACAGCAAATAATATCTTAGTGATTAAAAGTTATGGGAAAGGTTCAAAAGTTGGGGAAATGGATGCCACATGAATTGAATCAACACCAGAAACCAGGAAAAGACTTGTGAGGTTTAGTTCCAAAGAAATTATGGAAAATCAGTTGAGGATCGAATTGTGACTGGCAATGAAAAATCGATTTATTTTCAGAATACTTAATGGGACATATCATGACTAGCATTTGTTTTCAATGATAAGATACACATTGGCTGAAGTGCTCTTTGATTCTACGAACAAGTCGCAATTAGGATGATTAGTTGGTCGACTACAAAAGGCGAACAAAATTGAATTTTCAGTCGCGCGAAGGACGTTTAAATAAGATATTTTTCTTTTTTTTTTTGATTATTCACGTAAACAACGTCCAAAAATAGCAGCAAGTCCATAATTATTTGAAAAAAACACTGCATATCGCATTGGAAAATGGACGAATGGCCGAATGTGATTAAATAATACCCCTAGAATCGGCAGTAAAAGCAATATTTTGACTTAAGTATTGGGTTTCAGAATGCTTTTTCCTCAACGCATGCCACATTTGCTACAAATCAAAAAAAAAAAAAAACATATTCAAATACGACTTTCTCAGTTTTAAGAACACTCAGGCTCAAACCAGTTTGCGCACAGATATCGGCCAAGAAAATCTCTTTTGTCGTTTTCTGATGCAAATTTTTGATACTTTTTGCTGGACTGATTTGGTCGGAGAGATGAACATAAGTTAGGTTTTGTTAAGTTGAGCGTCGCACGGCTCTTGGGGTGACATGTAGCCCGTTTTGTTGATGTTCATGTTCTTTATTCTCAGATTTTTAAAAGCTATTTGTGTTAAAGATGTTTAAATACTAAACTCATCTTAATTAATTGGTTTAAATTCGCCAAATGACAAACATATCACATGTCACTTTCTGCTCCCTTATATCGTGTCGACTCCCTCTTTTCTAGATGTTGTGCTTCCAAAGAATAGACAACTGAATCATAGTATTTTATTTGGTCTTGAGCTTAGTTGGGGCGAACGGTTCTTCCAAAACTTGGGTGAAATTTTTATTTGATTTTCTATAAGAAAATAGGAAATTGATATTTGCGAACTAGCTAAATAAATCTAAAAGAAGTTGAATTGTGTCTTCTCCATCAGGTGAAATTACTGTGATATTGCACTGTTGTGTTTATTTTTATGTTCACTTATATGCGATTCAGGTGCTTAAAAAAGGATTGGCAAAGATATTGTTCGGGAATGATTGATCACATACCTAAAGCTTATTATGAAGGTTTATGGTAATTTTCAGCGTCTCACGCTGACTTGCTGGACCTTTGAATGACAGTTGATTCATGAGTATTCGAATTGTTTTTATGTAATGAGTCCAGAAGTCAAATTGAACAAAAAATTTGAATTTCAAAAGAAGGGTTTCTCTTGATTATTTTTAACAAATTTTCAGGTGGATTATCCAAACAATAAAGTTACGATGAACTCATTTCTTTGTTTGGCGATGAATTACGATCAAAACCACAATATATCACTTGTATAGCGAACTTAATCTTAGTTATACCTGTGATGTGACACAAAACATAGATTTGCCACAAAACATATCGGTGGACAAAAACTTTCTTGTACATTGGTTAAACTTTAAAATGTTCAATTTTCCAGTGGTACACAACTTTTTCTCTGGCTAGATACCCCATTATGCATCAACGTTTCGTAAGAGGGTTCGTGATTTTCCTTTTCTTTGCTGGAAGTATTTGGAAAAATTCCAAAAAGCCAACAACATGTCGTTCTTCATAATGATAATGCGAGCTCTGACACATTTGGTTAAACGGTGATTTTTGAAAAGTCAAATGTCTTTATGACATCATTAACTACCATCATTAACAATCCAATTACCTCTTCTTGCTCTCCAATATCAAGCATGCAGGCTTTGTACTTGTTTCAAGAAGATCAAAAACTGCTATAACGAATGCGAAAAGAATGCTAACGTTTTGAATAACGACAACGCCAGTTTAATTTTAAATGTTTCTTATTATTTAATTTGCTCGAATTATTAATGGAACCTGTGGTATAAAAAAAGTATTGACAAAATCTCTTTTTTGCCTCTTCTATAGGAAGCATAGGGTTGATTTAACATGACTGCAAACGGTCAGACTTTTCAAATATATCCAGTTTAAGCAAAGCAATAGAACAAATAGAAAAAATTTGCCAGAGAAACATTCTTTTAATGAAATTTTTTTACTGTATGAACATATTAAGTTACCATCAAATAATTAATTGTAATTATCTTCCTATTTTGTATTTTTGTATGGTCTGTGAAAAAATAAGCATGAAACATAATATTAATAGTTATGCTAACAGAATTATTTTGGATTTTTAAAGTTCATTATTATATATAATTTCCTTTTTCCTAAAGTGAAGTAACAGTTTGTTGAATGTCAGATAAATCCATGAGAAATTTACTTTTCTTAATTATTTTGCGTTTGCGACAGGCAGGTGGGTAATGTTGAGGGTTCTAGCATAAAAAATAACAGCCACTCCGATATTCAGTTTTCCTTGGAGCAAAGGTACACTGACATACATGTTTAGAACATAATGTTCCCTTACATAACCAATCTTTGTTCACGATTCAAAAAACTCCGTCATTAAAATACTAAAGAAAATCTGTAAGAATTTAGGATAGATTCTGGATAGATAGAAAAAATTTCAAGAGACAGCTTGTACATCTGAACAACAAGTCGTATAGAAGTTGAATAGAAGCAGCCAGAGATGTGCTTGAAATTTTCCTTGAATCAACTGTATCAGTCATAAACCACTAAAACAGGTTGCTCACACCTCAACTGAGCATGAGGTCACCTGTTACAGGTATCACAATAAGTGCAACTACACCGGCATCAATTGTAGCATATCATCATGCATGCCAGGTCTCAGGATGGGTACGACAAAGTTTGAAAATAGAGAATCGCAGTGGTGTTGGTGCACATGATTTTGAAGAACAGCTCGTGCATATAAACCATGCCCACGGCCTATACATCAGTTTAATCCCTTGCACTTTTGCCGATATGGTATTTCTCCAACAAAAATCCATGTGCCCACTAAGAAAATTTTATCTCTCAACTTCAGCAATTAGCGCAGGACAAATTTAAAGACTTTTTTATTACACTGTAGGACCCCATGTACACCGAGCAATACAGTATGCAAAACTTTTCGTGAATATGGCATAATAGCATGCTGCAGTACCAGCTGCACATAAATCACAAAAAACTTAATTGCGTTACAGGCAACAGTAAACGTGAACCAAAGATTTGTTCGGCCAGAATCAGACACGAACGGGTTTATTGATGCTGCATATATAAAAAATATTCCAATCGACATTCGGCAAGTATGTTGGCGTTGTGGTCAAAGTTCCTACATCAAACGCTTGTGGAGAAACCAGCTACTTCTTTAGTTTTCCGATTGTAGCCAACAGGGCGGTGGGGAATAGAGGTGCTGCCCACCATGGCGAAGGAAGCCGTGAATTAACAGCTAGAAATGAACAAAGAGGCATTAGTATAACATATCTTGGAAGACATCACAATGAATTACGAATATAACAATACTCTAAACCAATACACTTAGCAAGTCCGAGAGCTCCTGTGCGCATTGAGCAATTACATCACCCCATTGCCATAGAAAAGATTTCACCTACAGAAATGTAATCTGCTGATTATGTGGCCCACTCGTATGCTGTAAACACGGGAAATCAACTGAACCTTTAAAGATAGTTGAACAAAATGGGTAGGGTTAAGCAAATTGCCGCAGATAACAGGCAAGGCAAAATTTTTTCATGAAAGGAAGCTACTAAGATTTGGGACATTTTAAGATTTTATGTAGGACAAAGGGATTGCATTTAATAGAAAGAACTTCCAAAAATTTCTGAACGACAAAGAAATCCATTATCTATTAACATCACCTTATCCTTGACATGATAATTCAAAAACTAAACAATTCAAATCCGAAACACTCAAACATATTAAGTATATTTAAAGTCGGTGAACAAAATGTTGAAGTTTCTACAATAAGATCAGGATCTACTGATGGAATTTAATTTTAATTTTGGTTGAAAGAAAAGTGATGCAGAAGCAAATGCATGTTGATGTGATTGTGATATTAGAAGCAGAAGGTGGTTTCAACGATTCAAGGATAATGCTTTTGATGTGAGAAATGCACAAGAGGAGCACGACAGCATTACAGAAGTTCGGCGATTTCGAAATACAAAGAGCATTCGATGAAAATGAAACTTGAATTCAAAAATGAATATCAGAAATGATTCCAAATTAGGAAAATTTGTCCCACATGAATTGAATAGAAGACACAAGGAAACCGAAAAAAACGCTTGTGAAATTTTGTTTGAAAACCACGGGATAAAATCAGTTATCTATTAAATAATTATAAAGGAAAGAAGCCGCATGAATTATAGACAAAAACAGGTAGCGTATGCCCCAAAAAATGAGTAAAAATATATAAAATTTAGCATATTTTAATATTTAACTACCATCAATGTACAAATAACAATTTACATAAGCATATCATGCTCCAGTGAATAGAATATGTTAATAATGAAACGCAAGAATTTAAATTTAAGCAACAAAGAAGTAATTTAACAAAAACTGGAATATTACTGGTGATGTCATCAGAAAAGAGGCTGTGTTTATTGTGTATTTACATTAATTTCAAATGAAATTAAGTTTTACGCACATATTAGTATTCTTTACTTTTTGTTGGTAAAAATTTTTAATTTAATAATAACTTGCAAAATACCAGATTAATTCGAACTTACCAATGACGATCAATTAAGCATTAATATTCCATGCTCATATTTGCATGCTATTAATGTTCACGCCAGGGTTAAATCATGCGTGAATGGCGGCGAGTAAGTTATGC
>JXPQ01043339.1:7676-37444 GCA_001014675.1 Ephydra gracilis
TTGCACATATTTTATGTCGGGCATCATATGTATATAGCTGAATGCTTACATTCTGTAACCAAATTCCTGGACCGGATTATTTAAAACGTCCACTTAAATGGAATATCACGACTCTTTTGATTATTAGGTACACTATACCACCATTTGGTGACACTGATTTTGAAATCGATTCTTCGATTAGTTTTCGCAGTGTGTTTAATGTTCCGAATACATTACAATTGTGATTAAATATTTTTTCAATGAATAAAATTGTCGGAGCTATAGTTCATCCCAAATCCATAACTGAGGCCATAGGCCAAATAGTTCGAATTGATACAAAACGCTAGCTGTGAATCCATTTGACCTAAAACATGCACATATTAGTAGAATAACACTTATAAAATCATTTTAAAGCAATCAAAATGGGGTGGAAATTTGTCTCGCTGTGGTCGACCATCGGTGTTGTGTCGCGGTATATTTGGTCTCTCGAAGTATTGATCTGCACATTTGTTTTATTGCATGAGGCTAGCATTTAGAACGAATTTTTGACAAAAAAAAAAAGCTAAAGAAACACCACTAAACATTTGTAATGATTCCAGTCAACTTTTTCAAAAACTCAAATTAAAATTCCGGGCACTCAGTCAACAATAGACGAAGATAAATTCTATGTCTGAACCGAAATTTTATTCCAGAAAATTGTTCAAAAAATGCTTTAAACAAGCACGACATTTATATAAACCCTTCACTAGACCAAAGAACAAAATCATATGCAACTATATCACTATGTGCCACCACAACAATGTACATCTCTTGGAAAGTGAACGTATCAGGATGTTTTAAAAAGAGGAAGCGTTGCTTATAGCCTATATTTATTATGGTACTTTTTTCATACGAACGTTTGTGTGAATTCATTCTTTGTGTATAAGTAATTTACCATGGATGTGTCATAAAATGTTTACAATGGAAAAAAGCAAGTATTGTATAGTGATTGAAAGTATATTTATGAAAGTTTGAAAGCAAAGAAAGTTAAGGAACGTTGTTGACATTTACTGGATAAAGATTCAGCACTTTGAATTAGTACAGTAGAAAGATGGGATGCGGTATTTCACAGTAATCACATAGCCCTTGAAGACGACCCACTTTAACGACATCCAAAATTAGCTGCAACATCAGATATCGTAGAATATTTAGTGTTGAAATATTTTGACTGCAGTCTGAATACACAAAGAATGCTAAATTTGCTAACAATGGAACAAAAACACATTCGTATTCAACTTTCTTAGCAATTTTTAGAGAATTTTCGGAATAAAATGGATTTTGTACATCGATTAAACACTATGAAGAAGATTCCAGTAAAACAGTAGATCTTGAATCAAAACAATTCGTCTCCAGAAATTGAATTTTGTTTGTGGAATATACCTGAAACTTTTAGCACCAGCTGAAGCAAAAAAAAAAAATATTTTTCCACTCGACAATGCGCCTTTCACAAGACTATTTGTACAATAGGTAAAAATCCATTAATTACAGTTCAAATTGTTGGAGCATCCACCGTATTCACTCGATTTGGTCCCAGGCGACTTTTGTCTGTTTCCGTGGAAAGGTTACACAAAGATAAGATCATAAGAGCTGAGAAAGCGTACTTTGCTGCCTTTACTTTTGGGATAGAAGTCATAAATTGGAATCTCGTTGGAAAAAATCCACTGATGTTCAGGGAGACTCTACTAAATAAATTGTGTGTCTCTTATTGAATTGCAAAACATTTTGATCAACTCTGTAAAGTCTACCGAATTCTAAGTACAATCTATTTGAAGACTTTAAAAAACAGATAATCAGAATAAATTAATAAACAAATACTGTTGCTTAGAACACAGCACAACTTTTGCGAAGAAAATTAAAACATCCGATTAGAATCATAAAAAAAGCTGAATCATTTTAAATTTTGAAGGTTAATTTAAAGTCAAAAACTGTCAATGTAAACAAGATAGAAGGAATTCTCTGCCATAACCGACTACATAATACACATCATTCAGCATCGTTTAGTAATCTAATGCGTTAGAATTTTAAATTATTTGATATTTTGTATGTATATTTCTTTGCCCATTTTTGATTTAAGTGCAAAATAAAAAATACCAGTGACCAACATAAAAACATCATTATTAAAAAGTTCTGCTGGAAGTATCTAAATTAATTGACGAATTGGATCAATTTAAATGATACATTTTAAAACTCAAAATCTTATTATAAAAGATTCGGTGGCAAATCAAGAAATTAGTTTTTTCCCCAACCTCACGTAAATCGTCATTTAACAAATGCATAATTCCATAATGAAAGAAGTAACACGTTAAATAAGAGTTTCTTTGTTCAAATTTTTAAAAGTTTCAAGTAATGTTAAGTAATTGCAAAATTGGGTTATGTAGCATATCGAAACTGCTATTGAGAATGGGGAAACAACCATTTGTTCCATAAGGTCATCAATATCAAATATAATCTTTTCTTTTAGCGGAAATATCACACAAAATGCGTGTTATTAATTTAAATGCTATGACGTTGACACGTTTCGTATTGGAGGAACAGCGAAAATTTAAGAATTCAACTGGTGAACTATCACAATTATTGAATTGTATACAGACAGCTATTAAGGCCACAGCCTCGGCTGTACGTATGGCTGGTATTGCAAAATTGTATGGTATATCCGGTGAAGTGAATATCCAGGGTGAAGCAGTTAAGAAATTGGATACACTCTCCAATAAACTCTTCATCAACATGATAAAATCATCCTTTGCAGCATGCTTAATGGTATCGGAGGAAAATGATGAAATCATCGAAATAGATTCAGACAAGCGCGTATGTAGCATATCAATTTTATTGAATTTTTATTTTAATGCTTTTGGTTTTCAGGGTAAATACATTGTCTGCTTCGATCCCTTAGATGGCTCATCCAATATCGATTGTTTGGCTTCGATTGGTTCTATTTTTTCTGTTTTTCGTAAAACACATGAAGGCAAACCTACTGTGCAGGACGCTCTACAAACTGGCAATGAAATAGTAGTGGCTGGTTATGCTTTGTATGGCTCAGCTACTGCAATTGTACTAAGTTTCGGCAATGGTGTCAATGGTTTCTTGTATGATCCGGCAATTGGGGAATTCATTTTAACAGAGCCCAATATGCGTATACCCGAAAAGGGTGAAATATATTCCATAAATGAAGGTCATTCCATGGACTGGGACGATGGTACTTTCAACTATATAGCGAGCAAAAAATATCCGAAAGAAGGTAAACCATACAGTGCACGCTATGTTGGTTCAATGGTTGCCGACATACATCGCACACTGAAATATGGTGGTATATTTCTGAATCCAGCAACGAAGACAATGCCGAATGGCAAAGTGCGATTACTTTACGAGAGCAATCCAATGGCTTTTATTATAACACAAGCGGGTGGATTAGCAAGCAATGGTAAAATAGATATTTTAGATATCATTCCAAAACACATACACGAGCGTTGTCCGACAATTATGGGTTCTAAGAGAGATGTTGAAGAGGCTTTAAATTGTATGCAGACTTAAAATACATAAATATATTGCTTTAACCATATTATACTAATGCGACTCGTTGGAATTGATGATGGAGCAAAAGCATGTGAGTTGAATTTCCTATTACCATTGCAAAATTTACTATTTGTATTCTAATTTTTAAAGAGCATCTCGGCTCTGCGAAAAAGTTTTCTGAATAGTGTTTTTAGACATAAATAAGCTCCCTATTGTCTGCATGGTGATTAATATGCAATAAACTAAATCTACAAGTAGTACACACACTAAAGTGTAAAGTGCTCACATAAATCGTTGTGGCAGCTACAAAGAAGCTCCTACCTCCAGCAATATATATTTTCAAAATAGAATGTTTTATCCAAAATTCAATGCCATCAATCAATTTATCAATGCAGTTTAGTTTTCATTAAATTAGACAAAAATACCAAATGAAATACAAAATCTTTTTATATAAAATTTACTCTAACTGCTCCACAGTACCTTAGTCAGCAACGTGGCGGGCAAGCCAATACAAGCGCAAAATAATATTTTTTTATTTATAGTTTCGTATCTATGTTTTGAATATAAAAAATATACGTTCAGTCATAACTCTGCTGTTATACAACACGGACAGAAGTTGCAAATTGAAGTGTAAGTACAAAAGAAAAAACAAGAATATTTGTAAACTCTAAACATATTAGTACTAAAACAATTATGAAAATAAAAACCGAATTTAGGATAACCCTATAATTAGCAACACCAATATCTCAACAAGAATGGACACAAATACATGCGTTCCCAAATACATAGCAATTAAAAAACTCGGAATTTATCAAATTACGAAATAAAATATTTTTGAAAATAGTCCACTTGAATTGTTTACTAAATAGTAAACAGATGGAAAAATGAACTTTGAACTTGAGCAGGAATTTTTTGGGAAATGTACACTTCTTCCCACTGAGATTGAACTGACAAGTGTTACATAAATTTTGTAATTTGGTTTAACCATTGTCTTTGATGCTTCCCTTAAGCAAAGCCTATTTGTGAATGCCACGCAAATAAATGCTAACAAATCAGAGACCAAATTGACGACTTCTTCGTCGGTATCAGAGTGCTGTTCAGCCGACGCCTATCCCATCGATGTAAACAAGTAGTTATGAGAAAGCGCCAAGTCTCGGATATACGACGGGTAGGGCAGCGAAGTGATTATATTCTCAACCAGTTGTGCTTTGTGTGCAGGGGCATTGTCGTTTTCCGATTAATGCTGGGTTTGAAATTATCATTTGGTATTGTTAGCGTTCTGTATTGACGGTTTCACTAAATATTAGAAGCCCGCATTACACTACAGCTTTCTGGTATTACCAGACGCAGCATTGTCGTTTTGCCCAATCAATGTTGTTTTGCAGTTCATGGCTGTCCCAAATTAACCCATAATTGTTTTCGTTTAGGCTTATGAAAATAAATGCCCTTTTCATCGCTAGTAATCGACGCAAAACTGATTTTCTTCTATCATGTCTAAAGCATTTCATTCCATTCGTACGGAACGTATTTTCCAGATTTTTGAATTTTACCATACTTTTTAAATGTTTGCAATTCGAAGACATCAAACTGTTTTGCTGATCTTCCACAATCTTAATTTCTCACATGAAAATCATTAATTCTAAATAGTTGAAACCACATTTTGCAAGATAAAGTATGGACACTATCGAGACACGTGTATATAGACACTCATTGCATACCGTTACACCTGGTATAGCCTATTGTTTCGTTGAAAGGAATAGCCTACCAACAAATCTTGTCCGATATACAATTTCTTTGCAGAAGAGCTATTTAATGATTTTGTGCGTGATAACCATGGTTGGTAGAATACATTTGATATTTGAAACCAATATTATTTACTTATATTGGTAAGAAAGAAAAATCAGAGTCAAAATATAAACTCCTAATAAAAGTCTGAGATGACTAACAAAAATAAGTAAATTTTATAAAATTTAAAATTATGTAGTTGCTCTACATACACTTCAAAAAGTTTAAAAAATAATTGAAATAAAATCTACTTACCCTGTTTCGAGCACTAACTCCTTGGTTTCAATTTGCTAAATGTATTCGTTTTGTATCATATGTGTGTAAACAAATGACTCCAAATTACTATATCCTATAAGATTCGCATATTGAAATTGCAGTTGAAATGACGGAAAAAGGACGCATTTTTGATTGCAATGCAATGACGTTGACACGTTTCGTATTGGAGGAACAGCGTAAATTTAAGAATGCAACTGGCGAACTATCACAATTATTGAATTGTATACAGACAGCTATTAAGGCCACAGCCTCGGCTGTACGTATGGCTGGTATTGCAAAATTGTATGGTATATCCGGTGAAGTGAATATCCAGGGTGAAGAAGTTAAGAAATTAGATACACTCTCCAATGAACTCTTCATCAACATGATAAAATCATCCTTTGCAGCATGCTTAATGGTATCGGAGGAAAATGATGAAATCATTGAAATTGAAGTGGATAAGCACGTAAGTTACAATTTAATTATTGAAAGTTTGTATCAAACAATGCCTTTGGTTTGCAGGGTAAATACATTGTCTGCTTCGATCCCTTAGATGGCTCATCCAATATCGATTGTTTGGCTTCGATTGGTTCTATTTTTGCTGTTTTTCGAAAAACACATGAACGCAAACCTACTGTGCAGGACGCTCTACAACCTGGCAATCAAATAGTGGTTGCTGGATACGCTTTGTATGGCTCAGCTACTGCAATTGTACTTAGTTTCGGCAATGGTGTCAATGGTTTCTTGTATGATCCGGCAATTGGTGAATTCATTTTAACAGAGCCCAATATGCGTATACCCGAAAAGGGTAAAATATATTCAATCAATGAAGGTTATGCATCCGAGTGGGATTCTGGCCTTTTCAACTATATAGCTGCAAAAAAAGACCAGAAAAACGGCAAACCTTATGGTGCACGTTATGTGGGCTCGATGGTTGCTGATGTGCATCGCACTATTAAATATGGTGGCATTTTTATATATCCTGCAACGAAGACATCGCCAAATGGCAAACTACGACTACTTTATGAATGCAATCCTATGGCTTTCCTAATAACACAGGCAGGTGGCTTGGCAACCAATGGCAAAATAAATATCTTAGATATCATTCCACAAAAGATACACGAACGTAGTCCAATATTTTTGGGTTCTAAAAAAGATGTTGAAGAAGCATTAAGTTATATACAATAGCAGAATGAATATATATACCGCTTATTCCTCTCTTCATCACCGTTACTATTAGTTGTGTTTGAGTACATTAATTTTGTATGATAAATTTGATAAAATACAAAATTTATAATTTTTAAATAATCGTGCTTATTAAATATTATAGTGATTTTCTCAGTGTTGCTGAATAGATAATTAAAGAGAATGTGTTCATGATTTATGGATGCATAGGGCAACACTTAGTATGAATTAGCCTTATGTTTTGGGGTAAACGTATAGCCCTCTGGCACAGGTCCCAATAACATTTCACTTATTTTGACCCAATCAGTGGAATTAGGCGAGCACATTAAGGTTTCCATTTCATCACGTCCGTAAAATTTTTCAGGTCTTTGATTCATAGTTTGAGGAGGATACAACTGCACACCAAATGGTACATAGCGATACAGAAATGATTGCCATTCCAGCAAGAATCTGCGTGTGCTTTCAACACCTTTGGTATCACTACCCCAGTGTTCTAATCCATAATTTACAAACTTCTGCAAAATTTCGTAACGTTCGCTAGATGTAGGATCCCAATGCTTTTGTTCTTTGATTTCCTTAAAGATCCATGGTTTGATTAGAGCTCCACGGCCAATCATCACCGAGGAAACATGTGGGGCAATTTTCTTTAAAAAGGGGAAAATAAATAATTTTTGCATTCGATGCTTCCCAAAATAAGTATGTACCTTGCGTTCATTATAATCAACATAGCTTAGTATGTCACCATTTCCAATTACTGGTATAGTATTTATTTTGGCTGCACACTCCTCTATGTACTCCCAATCAGCAGTTTTCGTGTAACGTTGTTCACGTGAACGACCGTGGATCTATGCTTACCCAAAATATTAATTTAAAATCAACTTCAAATTATATAAGCTTACCGTTACAGCGGCAGCGCCACACTTTTCCACTAGTGGCGCTAATTCATGTGCCACACTTTTATCTGCATACACACCGGTGCGCATTTTAACTGTAAACGGTATAGACGATAATGCTGCACAACTGCGAACTGCCATTTCCAAGACGTTGGGCCTTCGCATGAAAGCACATCCAGCACCTTGCTGGTATATGAGATCAATAGGACAGCCTATATTTAAGTCAATAAAATCTATATTTGCTGTCTCTTCTAATAGTTGTGCAGTTTGTGCAATTATGGTCGCATTGCTACCACATATTTGTACACCAAATACATCCTCAGAAATGTGACGTTTAGTCAAAGCCCACTCGGCCGTGATGCCTTTAACTAGTGGTATACAGCAAGCCATTTCGCCACATGTAATATCTGCACCAAATTCTTTGCATATGCGTCGAAATGGTAGATTGCCTACAGTTGTCAAAGGGGCGAGTATAAGCTTATTAAAAAATTCCACACTTTTATAGCAACCGAATCTTTCAGAAATATCGATTTTTTCATCAATTGGGTGATCCACTGCACTTGGAATATTTTTGGGTTCAGATTTTGCATGTACATCATCAGATGGGTTCTCCGAAATTTGATTATCTTTGCATAGTTGTTGGAATTTAACAACTAATTCTTTCGATCTACTGAAATCAAATTCACGTTTGCGCAAACGTACCTGTAGATCTGTATCATAACTATATAAATTTAAGCTTGTATTAACAACAGGGTCATGTTCATTTTATGTACCTGATTTTATGCCATTGCATGTTGTTGTTGCTTTAGTTTCGTCATAATTTTTATTCTTAATATTACAGCCATTGTGGTCAAGATGCGATTTAGCAAATCGGCATGTAACACCACGTGAACAATAACCTTTAGCTTTAAAAATGGGACACTCCGCTCCAATATCAGGCGCCTTTTTAGATAAGTACTCTTGCAAATCATGCACATATGGACATTTTTCATATTGGCATTTTATATCGGTTGTTCCATTTATTAGTGTATTACATAAATGCATATACCGGTCCTCTTTGTAAATAGCCCGATTCTATTTGTCATAAAATTTATAGAGAAATTATTATAATAAGTTCTTAAAGCATTCATCGCTTCCGCTACCTTATTTTGTCCTCTTCTCCTCTCTTTCTTTTGCGTTTTTTGATGTTTATGTTCATTCTCGTTGGCTTCATTATCTACGCCATTATTGTCAATGGGATGTTTTCGTTTAGTACTGCATTCTGTTGTTACCGTAATGCCCTTGGTAATGGTGTTTTCATCTATATCTTTGCCTACTACGAACCTGAAATGCATTCTTTAAATGATTTTATATTTATATTAAGAAAAATATACCCACTGCTTCTTTATGTAGCAAATGCGCTCATCCATAGTTATTGTTATAGGAAAATCTTAATTATTGAATGAAAGCACACGTGCACACTGCGTCGACTTCAGAATTAAGAGAATACTGTGTTACGAAGAGACAATGGGCTGTCATACAGCTGTGTTTTTTTCAATTCTGATTTTGGCCAAATGGAATGGGCTGAGTGGGGAAAGTATAAGATATTTAAATAAATATAAACATATATAGCTTCCTAACACCAAAAATTACTAAATTATTTCCTTAAATGACGAATATAAATTGGATATTTATCATATTTAATTTCACAATGACACCCTGTACTGGCAAACTCAATAACAGCTGACTTTTGGCATAGGTTATGCGGTTATACTTTCGCCTATGTTTGCTGCTATAAGTTATGAAAAATGGTGCAATTATTTAGGTATTTATTGAAAGCAGCAAAGAAGGTATTAAAAATCATATTTGTACTTCGAAATAGTGGTTTCTAATTGAATACAATATATTCACAGCCGCCTTCCGGGCGTCCAAAATTTATGGATACGCTGCGCTTAACCGTACGTGGTGGCCACGGCGGTAATGGCTTACCAAAATATGGGGGTGTTGGTGGTCAAGGTGGATGTGTGTATTTCAAAGCAAAGGAAGGCATCACACTAAAGGATGTGGCGCAAAAGATCAGAGAAAAACGTATATTGGCTTCCAGTGGGGAAGATAGTAGCAAGGTGCGTATAATGGGTAAACGGGGCGTGGATGAATGTGTTGAAGTACCAGTAGGAGTGGAAGTAATCGATGAAAGGGGCAAGAAAATTTCTGATTTGAATGAGCCAAATGCAATATGTATTGTGGCCAGCGGTGGTGTGGGTGGCTACATAGGCAATTCATTCATTGGCACCCGAGGAGAAAGCCATACTATTAATCTAGACCTGAAATTAATAGCGGATGTAGGCTTGGTTGGCTTTCCCAATGCTGGCAAAAGTACATTACTCAAAGCAATATCAAATGCTAAACCAAAAATTGCATCATACCCGTGTATGTTAATGTTAATTAATAACTTTCAGCTTATTTTGTAATTAAATTTTATATTACATTTAGTTACAACAATACGCCCGCAAATTGGGACAGTAATTTATAGAGATTTCCGCTCAATAACAATTGCTGATTTACCTGGTCTCATTGAAGGGGCTCATGCAAATTTTGGCATGGGTCATAAATTTCTGAAACATTTGGAACGTACACGTTTATTGCTATTAATGGTTGATATATCTGGATTCCAATTGAGTGCGCAGCACAAGTACCGTTCTTGTATTGATACAATTTATGCATTGAACAAAGAATTGGAGTTATATGATTCCAGTTTGTTGACAAAACCGTGTATTTTGGTTATTAATAAAATGGATTTGAATAATGCGACGGATAACTTAAGAAGTATTAAACCAATTCTTTATAATCTTAAAAATGGGTTAGAGCAATGCCCGGAAAATTTGCGACCAAATAAATTGATCAAATTTAAAACGATAATTCCTATATCATTACAAAATTTGGATCGGATTGATTATGTTAAGGAAGCTTTACGCCAAATTTTGGATGAATTGGCGGAGCGCGAATTAAAAGCTGACGATGATGTTAAAAATATGTTAAGACAAAGAGTGGGTGAACGTGGCCCCAAAGTTACTTAATGTGAATAAGAAACTACTCAAAAATAAACACTAATTATAATATTAATACAAAATAAAAAAATAATAAATAAAAAATAAAAGCATTATACGTAAAATGCAGTGACGTATTTAGCTGTTTTGTAAATGCTGTGAATTTTTCTGAAAGCTACATTTACGAAACGTAAATAGTTTTTTTTAATTCTGTGCTGATGCCATATTAATCATTATGTGGTTTGTTTTTACGTCTTTATTATATGTTGTTAATTTATAAATATTTACTTTATTATCATATTTTCATTTGCAAATACAATATTTAGAGAGCTGAAATATATGTGTAAAACACATGATAGCGACATAAAACGAATCCAATTTGCGTTTTCTTATTTTTTCATACTGCAATAATGAATGTTTAGAGTTTAGATAAATAAAAATAATCAAATTATGAAGTATGTGAATTTTTCACTAACAATAGCTTTCTTTAAAATTTCTTAGCGTAGATTTTTAATATTAATTCCTATTTAGTTGTGTAATTATATCTTTGCCCATTCAAATTGAACATCAATTTCTTTACTGGAAATTTTAATCGACGTAAGATAAACATATATCCAAGATATGATTTATCTAATGTTAAATTATTTTAAGCTTTTAGCAGCATAATGCTAGATTTGTAACCAGCTATATATAAATTTAATACTAAATCTGCATAAAATTAGTTATGAATTTTAAACTACATAGAATTAAATATTAGGTAATAGTTATAAAATTATAATTTATCATTAAATATAAAAACTTTTGTTGCTTTTTAGTCGAACGATAGTAATTTATCATCGTCATTTTCATTAATAGCATTATTATCGGTATACTCAATATTACTTTCACTAAAGACATGATCATCATTATTTTTATCAGCATTATCATTACTACGAATTGGGTCTCTCTCAGAAACATTTTCTGTGCAACCGCTATTTGCTATACTTAAAACGGTGCTCGTAGGCAGCATCCGTCGTGCCATTTTATAATCGGCGTAAAATTTATTCAATTGTGTTTTTTTATCATAATTACCTAAAGACGGTTGCCATTCAAATTGCTGTGAAGACTTTGTAAATGATTCCTTTACTATTGTGTCGATGACTTTTATTTCTCCGCTTGCTAACGTTGCAAATGATCCAGTATTTGAAAAAATATTTGTATCATCATGACCCAAATTCCTAGTTGGCACAGCTTCTGGGTGTAACTTGTCATTTCGTAAGCAATTATTTTCAAAATGCTTGGCGCATAACCGATACACCATTCCTGTGTTGAGTTTGTTATTCGTTTGTTCGATTTTCAAGTTATGACACCACTTAGCGCATAAATTGCGATTTTCCGGAAACGTATAGAGTGTATTCCCATCAAGATGAGTTGTTCTACAATTTTTGGCTATACATTTTAAAATTTGATTTTGTGAGTTACCCGTGGTACTTAGACACAATGTGGGCTTTGCAAAGGGTTTTAAATTCCCCCCTGCATAGCAATTAGGAGCAAAATGAGCACTGCATATATTCAATTCGCTGTTTCGATATTTATCTTCATCAATGCCCAATATCTGACACCAAGTGCTGTACAGCTCACCTGAAAAGTTGAGTATTTTATTTGAAACTAAACTTAAGTAAATTACAAATTTGAAGAAAAACAAAATACTTAACAATATTAGTAGTACCTTGGCAGTTTTAGTATTGTTACATTTGTAACATGGCTTACCTTGAGGGAATTTAAAGAACCTAACACCATCTCGACTTCCCCTCCGACTGCAATAAGGCAAACAGCAGATCGGTTCCAGAAATATTGGGTTTTTAACAGTACTACCGCTATTGGCTGGTCGATTAAGCACTTTTTGTAGAATACTCGTTGACTGCGAAATGTGTTTCGGTTGGGAGTTAAATTTAGACAAGGCAATTTTTTTTTGCTCTTCATAGTCTGCATTGTTGTTCCTCACTCTTAAATAATCCAACTCGTTTGGCTTATAGATATTACCACTGTTGTGCCCTAAATTAAGTGTCGGTATAGCACCACGCATAAGACGCATTACACCTATCACGTGCGGTTCAAAATGTGTACTGCATACTAAACTGATGTTACGTTCAGCTATATTGAATTTATAGCGTAGGTTATGCTCCCATTTAGCAAGAAGTGCTGGGTATCGCGGTATTCGAAACAGTTTGATATTACCACCGCGCGCTTGCCGACAGTAAGGTAGACAGCAATGAGATTGTTTGTACATTTGTTTACGTGGTTCGGCATAGCGTTGACGTTTTCCATCTTGTTCTGCATAGTTTGAGCTGCTCCAACTATCTGAGGCATTGTCATTTGATAGTTCTAACGTCTGATTGTCAAAATCCGATTCGAAATTATACGATTCATCTTCGTCAATTTCAACAGAGCATTCAATCATTTCAGTTTCATCATTGACATTAACATCTCCATTAAAATCACAACTAATCTGCTCATTTCTATTACGGTCGACCTCATCATTCTCATCTTCTGACATTTCTGCTGTGGCTACATGATCATTTGTGTACAAATTTAAAGGCGCATTATCACCCAAATTTAATGTTGGTATTGAACCCTTTAATAAACGTAATACACCAATTAGGCAGCTTTCAAAATGACGTTGACAGACACGATTTGAATTGCGTTCATTAGGCAGGAATTTCATATTCAGATTATGCTCCCATTTTTCTAGTAGTTCCGAGTCGCTGGGCACTCGAAAAAGTTTCACATCTGGACCACGTTCAGCACGACAGTGTGGTAAACAACAATGTTTCTGACGAAAAGTGATTTTATTAAAATCATTCAACATTGATTGCTTCGGTTTTTTTGTCTTTTCATGACACATTTGCCGATCGTAATCCTTGCTTTCATCCCCCATTAAATGATCAGTATTATTGCTGTCATCATCAACACCGTCGGCTTCATTCCGCTTTCGCTTAAATGTTGTCGGCGCAAAAAGCAACTGATCGTCATCAATGCTGTCATCGTCATATGAATCGCCTGCGTTCTTAAGCGGATCTATTTCATCCGCATGTTGTTGCTTACTGCTGCTTAGCCAGGGCGCATTTCTAAAGAGTACTTTTGGAATGTTGTTCCCAAGTTTCAAAGTCGGCACCGCCCAGCGTGTCAGTGATGTTTTTGTATCAGTAGTTATAAAGCAGCACTTCTCAAAATGATCACTACAAATGAGATATTTCCATGGACGCAAACGATCATATTTAATATTAAGATTATGTGTCCACTTCTCACATTGTTGCGCGGACTTCGGGAATTTGTATGTCTTTACGCCATGTATAGTTAGATTCTTCTGACAATGTATAAGAGAACATTTCTGGTAACCAGATTTTATAGCATTATATGTGATGATTTCACTGCAATTAAAAAATGTCAAGAATGTTATATTCTGTTTTTTGTCAGCTTATTAAATAGAAAATATTTAATATTGCCTTGCTTTAAGTATTATTTAATTGCTACTAACCCGCTTTTAGTAACCTCATATTCGACAAGCCCATTGGGAGTTTCCGTCGTATCGACCTTTGGTGGTACTTGTGATTTGTTCTTCGTATCTTTCGATGGTTCGTCCACATTATCATCAACATTTGCATCATTGTCTTCTGTATGTTTGAAATCATACCCCAAATTCTGTGTGGGTATTGAGCCATACTGCAAAATTGGCTGTTTTATGCCAACAAAACAGCGTTTCTCAAAATGTTTGCTGCAAATACGTGGACGATGATATAAATTATTCAAAGACTTTAGGTCCAAGCGGCAATTTTTCAACCATTTACGCTGTAAAGGTTCATATTGTGGTAAGCGATGTAATGAGACGCCATCAACACCCCGTTCACGATGGCATGTAGGTATTGAACATCTAGCATTTAACATAAATTCACTGTCATCCGATTGATTTGTTGAGTTTGTACGCTCTATCCAGGACTCAATACCACCCTCAACTTTTATCGGGGCGGTATTTAGAAATAAAGTTTTCGGTGTTTTCGTACCCAAATTTAAGGTTGGCACCGCATCTGGTAATAATTCATTGCCTTTATAGCAACTTGCTGCAAAGTGACGGCTGCATACAGCATACCCTTCAACTTTGTCCAACTCTAATTGTATTTGTATATTGTGCATCCATTTTTGGCAAATCGCGATTGATTTTGGAAAGACGTGCAACTGCATTAAAGATGTATCTACACTTGTTGTACAATCGTCTATGCAACACTTCGTTGCGGCGCTGACACTAGTATTACTCTTTTTTTCAACAATATTGTTTTCTCTTGTTGAAGATTGTGATGAGCTTATTTGCATTGATTGCTGTTCATCTTCTGATTCTTCAGGTTCGGTATCTGTTATATTGGGATCTTCGTCAAAATCATTGACATGTTTCCACCGCGCAGCATAGCGTCCCAAATTCAATGTAGGCACTGAGCCGTAATGCAATTCTAAACCTTCACCGAAGCATTCATCCTCGAAATGCAAACTGCAAATCCGATATTTCCCACGATTCGAGTCATTAACATTTATCTGCGTATTGTGTAGCCATTTCTTGAACATACGTTTCTTATAGGGAAATTCGTAGAGCTTCACAAAGTCGTCTTCGCTTACCGTTGTGCAGCCGGGCACGGAGCAATGGTTTTGGTTGCTGTGCCAGTCATTTGCATGTTTGTCTAATTTTAAGAGAGGTTTGGGTTTGCTTGGCTTGTTTCCAGACACTAGACAGAATTTTTGTTCAAATGGCTCTTTCTTGAATTTAGAAAGCATTGGATATGCTTGGGCAGTATTGTTCGCAATCGACCCAATGGCAAAGTCATTTTCATAAATGCGTGCAGGGCGATTTGGACCTAAATTTAATGTCGGCATAGTGCCAGGCAAAAAGCGTACACCACGTAAGCAACCGGGTTCAAAATGTAAGTTGCAAATACGATAACGCCATCGGCAAGCGGGATCTACTTGAATGCCCGTATTGTGCACCCATTTCCGAAAATGATCCTCCGGCAACGGAAATTTATGCAAAGTAATACCGGGCATTTCAGCATGGCTATTGCAACCTTCAATGCGACAGCGTCGAGAATTAAAGCTTTTATTAAATACCGCATATTGAGGTTTTGTAAAGAAATCTTTTAAATTCTTGTTTTCTGAACTATCGGTACCCGGTGTTGGTGTAGAAGATCTGTTCGCATTTGCAACTAATAATTCTGGTACTGACTTGTTTGCACTTAGTGGGCGTAATGGCGGCAATGCACTGATAGTCTCTTTGTTTCTCGATGATACAGCCAAATCATTTGGTTTTATCGTCACCTTTGTTAATGAACGCATTTGCGCTGGAAGTGTAGTTATAATGGGTGTAACGATTGGCAATGCATTTTTGGAATATTCATTTTGGTATATTTGTGCTGGTCGATTCGGACCCAAATTCAATGTAGGCATTGTGCCTAACAACAGACGTGCGCCCGAATACGATGAATGTTCAAAATGCCTGCTGCAAATGCGATACCGCCAATGATGGTTTCGATCAACACGTACTTGTGTATTGTGTTCCCATTTCTTAAGCATGGTCTCAGGAGCGGGGAATTTATGCAAAATAATATCAGGTGTTTCTTTTCTGCTCGGGCACCCCAATATTTGACAACGTCTTTGATTAATCAATTCAAAATCAATATTTGACTCCGGATTGTCGTACTCTTCGTTTTCCTCGTCGCAAAATGTACTCAGTAGCTCATTATATGCATTATTCTCATTGTATTCCTCAACACGATCAATTTCCAGCTGAACATCCAAAGTGGGTGTATGGCCATTGTGCGGTTCATATGATACTGTTGGCGATTGTGTTCGTTGCGGTGTTATTAATGTATCATCATCTGCATCATTGTACTGCACGCTATCCGCTTCGGAATCAATAGGTTCCGTTTTAATTCTTTTAAAATACTGATTATGATAGACGCTGGAATGGCTCGCATTGTTCACATTACGTTCTGTATATATATCGGAATGATACAGTTTTTTATTTGCTAAAAGTGATTGACTGGTTACTTGTGTGATTTCAAATCGTGGTGGCTCTACTGTTTGCACTTGTGATATATGTTCTACAATTTCGTCGTTTTCTATCACTTCCTGCTTGATTTTCATTTCCGGCAATATTTCATGAGCATCATTATTCAGATCTTTTTCCGTTTCGAGATATCCATAATCAAAATTATCTCTATTAAATACAGTATTATTGTATTCACAGTCTGCGATCACATATTGCTGCGAATTTTCATCTGGTTCATCAAATATTTCTTGTTTTATTTTGATTTCCGTGAAAGGTACTTGCGATTCTTCATCTTCTGGTCTGCTTCTATATTCAGCATTATCCTGTACATCAGTTGCATGAAACTCTTCCAGAGGAAACTGTGGTTTATTTTCAATAAAATTTTGCTCCATGTCCTCGTTTAAATACTGTTCATCGCATTCGGTTGGCAAATTTAACGTGGGCACAGCACCATTTTGCAAACGTGTTGTGTATGGGTCGAATGCACTTGCATCAAAATGCAAAGAGCAAATTGTATACAAAGATTCTACCTCTGAATTCATTGCAATATTTAGACTAAACGACCATTTTTCTCTCAACTGTGGATCACTTGGAAACGCGAAAAATTCAACTTTTTTTGAATCAGTGTAGATATTAGTGTAACAGTCTCGTACTGCACAAAAACCAGTCACTACCTTGTTAGTATATTCCCCAAATAATTTTTCAAATGATACGTCATCATGAGGATACATATGCCCGACACTCTTGCATTGCTTATAGTAAATTTTAAAATGTTTTGTACACAACTCCTCAATTACTATACCGCTCGCAATCATTTCCTCCTTTGATTTTTGTAGCAGCATAAACATGTCAGTTGCATTGGGCACTTTCAATAAAAAGGTATTTTCATATCTGCACTTTGGATAGTCGCAGTGACGGTTCATTTGGTATCGTGACGTAGACGCTTTCTGGCACTCAAATAATGATGCTTCATCACTAAATGCATTGTAGATGTTAGTGTCTGTATGTCCTAAATGTAACGTTGGTATAACACGTAGCAAAAGCCGTCCAGACCTGAAACAGTTCTCATCAAAATGGACGCTACATACAAAGCCAGTCAATGCGGTCTTTACGTCTAATTTGAAATTATGGCACCATTTTTCAATTACTTCAGGTGAATTAGGAAATTTGTACAATTTAACGCCATCTTGCAACTTGGACCGCCCACAATTTGGAACACAGCAACATTTAAGTTTTAACGTTATTGGTGGTGATGCAATGCTTCCTTCATTTGCAATATTGGATGCTGTGTAAATTGAATACTTGTTGCTCTTGACGGGTGCTACTTTATGCTGCTTTTGTGCTATTTTCATTGGCTCAAAAGTCAGTTTTATGTCTCCAGGATTAACTTCATTCTCAAAGATATTTTTGTTTGTAGGAAGGTTAAGCGTTGGCATTGCCCATTTGTGCAATCTCGCATTGGTGAAGCAGTATGGCTCAAAGTGCGTTGCACATACACGAAACATATAACGCCGCTTTACATCGTATGTAGTGATGCCTGTGTTGTGCAACCATTTCTGCGCAATTTCACTATTGTTTGGAATTTTTAGTTGCCGTATACCGTCAATGATGCTTGTACAGCAACCCGGTACGCTACAGCTAAACATTTGCAATCTTGTCGATCTTTTCAATGCATCATATATTTCAACAAGCTCCTCCACAGCGGCCTTAAGTCTTTCATCTTCGAGACTGATCCTATAAGCACGCATGAAGTGAAGCGCACAAATTTGAATACTGCTAACATTTGTCTCATCTAAATTAAGTAATTTACACCAATTTGTACGCAAATCTCTATTATTTGGTAAACTCCACGTGCGTAATTGTAGCATGGTGGCATATGTACAATTGGGTACAGCACATTTTTGATTTTTACAATGCTTCACTGATGTCACTAGCAATGGTTCTGGTGTTGAAGTTGGTGTTATAACATGCTGAATGACACGCCTCTTCAGTGCAGGAGAAAATGTTGGTGTTGAGCACATGCTGCCACTTTCCTCCTGTTCCATTAGTTGATTATTTGCTTCGCTATGCTGATTTAATTCTTCATCTTCAGGGATGTCTTCACTAAAGTATTCTTCAGAAACGTCTTCTCTAGTAGGCAGGTTGCATGTTGGCACTAAATCCTCAGTATTCGTTTTCAAAGTAATGTCAAAATGTCTGGAGCAAATACGATAAATATTATGACGTTTTTCCACATAATTTATGTGTGTACTTTGTAACCATTTATTCAACAACTCCACATTATCGGGCAATGGGTGTAATTGTAAACTATCCACAATTGAGGCCTCACAACCGGGTACACTACAGCGAAATAATTGAATTCTTATCGATTTGCAGAGCATCTCATAAGTGTCGTTCAATTCTAGATGCAACAGCATGTCGGCATATTTATTTAAACTCATTTCGTAGCATCTCATAAAATGCAAAGCACAAACCTGTTTTCCAAAAGCTATACCTTCCATCACCTCGTTTTCTGTAACAGACAACGCAAGCAAATCACACCATACTTTGCACAGTTTCACATCAGCCGGTAATGGAAGTAATTTCAATTTCAATGCATTATTCGCTATACATGTGCGTACAGCACATTTTCCTTTTGATTTTTTGATGGATACATTATTTCTTTTCAGGAAACTGGAATTCGCCAACGGTGAATTTCCGGAGTTTGAATTTATATGTGCGTTAGTGTTTCCGTTCTCATGAAACTCTACGCAACTTCCTAGATTTGTATTTTGTCTATTAACGATCGCCAGTTCAGCAGATTGATCCATTGAATCAGTGAGTTGCTCAGACTCTGACGAAGCAATTTCTATGTTTAAGTTTACCAAATGTGAATTTCCTAAGTTTGAATTTATATGCACGTCAGTATTTCTGTTCTCATGATAGTCTACGCGACTTTGTAAATTTGTGTTTAGCCTTTCAACAATTGCAAGTTCAGTAGCTTTATCGACCGAATTATTGAAATGATCAGTATCTAATAAAGCATTATCTATGTGTGAGTCAATTGCATCTTTTGTTTTGCTCGTATTAATGTTTGGATGCTGCTGTGTTACGTCATTATCAGATTGCATGCTGGCGTTTGATAATTCCAATTCCATCAAATTTAATTCAGTATTCGCATTTAATGCCTTCTCTGTCTCAGGGTCTGGTGTTGTTCTGTTAGTGTTTTCTGTATGTTCGTCTAATTCCATTTCAGCGGCATCCGCAAGTTCGTTTTCGTAGATATTATCATTGTCTGGTAATTTGAGTGTGGGCACTGCACATTTCGGTATTCTACTACCCTGCAGTAAGTGTTTCTCGAAGTGTGATGTACATACGCGATAAATATAGCTACGTTTTTCGTCGTACTCAATTTGTGTGTTGTGCAGCCATTTTTGCAACATTTGGGCATTGCTTGGTAATTTAAACAGTTTCACGTCATCGATTATGGTCAAATTGCAACCGGGTACGCTGCAACAAAATAATTGGAGCCTTGAAGATTTAACGAGTAGTTCATAGACCTCATACAGAGCCTCTAATGAGGTTTTATATACACTATCCTTTGCGCTCAATTCATAAGCACGCACATAGTGCATTGCGCACAACTGGGTGCGGTCAGTTATGTTAGTGGTATCTAGGTTGAGCATTGCACACCAATGCTTCTTTAGATCAGCGTTCTCAGGCAAGGGCCAAAATTTTAATTGTAGCTGATTAGCAGCTGGGCAAGCATTAACAGCGCAGGGCACATTTTTGAATACTTTATGTGAAGCCACAGTTGTAGCATTTATTGGGGGCATTATTTGCTCTTTATCGCTTGGATTTACATCGAAACGGTAAATGTTTTTATCGTTGTGACCCAAATGTAAAGTGGGTATTGCACCTGGCTCTAAATGTAGACTGCCACGACATGCCGGCTCAAAATGAATTTCACACACTTTGAAATAGTTGAGCTGTTTTGTTGTTAATTTCAATTGCAAATTATATTCCCATTTAGTGGCCATGGAACGTTGTTTAGGAAAACGATAGAGGTGCACGCCATCAAATTGCCGTGTTTTATTACAACCCTTCACGCAACAGTTTACCAATGCCGCAGCGGATGCGCATTTATATGTAGAGTTTAACGTATAATCCATTGTATACAAATTTAAGTCACTTTTATTATGTCCCAATAATCTGGTCGGTATTGCTTGATCATGCAAGCGATATTTTGAAAATGCAAGTGGCTCAAAATGTAAGTCACAAATTAGCATATCGCTGGCATTTGTTAACTTTAATTGAAGGTTATGCTCCCATTTAGCAAGTAAAGTAGCGTCCTTGGGAAACTGGAACAGCTTTACGCCGTCTGTCTGAATACTACGCCTGCATACACTGCATGCCACATTTGCTTTATCATTTTCATCTTCCTCTAAGTCTAGCTGGTGTACGGAACTGCCATTCAAATGTAATGTTGGCAAGGCATCTGGCTTAAGTTCATTGTGCTCATTAAAGCATATACCACTAAAGTGCTTGCGACAAATTTTTAAGTTGAGCTTATGCACAAGATATGGATCTTGGCCAGTGTTCACTGCCCATTTACGCAGCATACAACTGCGTTTGGGATAACCAAAGAGTCCATTCAGCTCGGTGCTTTCACAGTGCTCAACACAACAATGTTCGAGATGTTGTGTTGGATTCTCATAAATGTTATCTGAGTGACCCAAATTAAGTGTAGGCAGTGCCCATGACCGTGTGCGCCCATTAACCATGGCAGACTTGACGAAATGCTCACTACAAATCCGCAATTGTGATATTTGATGTATTGCCATTTTAGTATTGTGACACCATTTACGTGCCAATAGGTGCGTGGCATTTGGAAATGGGAATAGCTCAACTCCATTTTGGTGTCTTGTTTTACGACATGATTGCAAACAGCAACGTTGTGTGGATATAAAATTGTTTTCGGAAACAGCTGGTGGATTGTGGTGCTTCACCGTTTTTGAATGACCCAATTCTAAAGTTGGCACTGCCCATTTATACAATTTCATATGGTTAAGGCATCGCGTTTCAAAATGCAAATAGCAAATGCGATAACTTGACACATCTTCGTCATTTAGTTTTAGGTTTTCGCACCATATTTGTTGCATTTCTTGAGATTTAGGAAATTTGTAGAGGTGCGTTGTCGATCCTTTCCCTGAATTTTTGCAATTTTCAATGTGACAATAATCAAATATTTCTTTTTCAGTCATGTTGTTCAAAATGTCCTCGCTATTTAAATGTACAGGCTGAATGTTGTCACCTAACTCAAGTGTCGGCACAGCGCCCAGTTTAAGTTTACCGTTGAAAATAGCTTTTGGTTCAAAGTGTAACGCACATAAGTGACTTGTTGCGGATAATTTTTTGATGTCTGTCAACTGTAAATTATCAAGCCATTTTTGCAGTAACTCGGGTTCCTCTGGAAATTTAAATGTTTGTATATCCGATATAATGCTGTCCATTTCAGCGCTATTATTTTCATCAAAGCCAGACTCGCGCTCACGTTTATTACGTTTTCTGCAGTGTTTAAGGCAGCAAAGCCGAAAAACCGAATGCGTCAATTTTTCGGCATAATGTGAATTTGTGTTTGCATTTGGTGTAGATTCACTTGTTTCAATTATCTGTTGCTCTGTATTAGCTTCACCTTCTTCATCTGCTACAGGTCTGCGTTGTATTTCGGGTGTTCTTGAAAAATCTTTTCGTATTTCATTCATTTGATTCGTGTGCTTCGGTTTACCTTCATAGCCCAATTGCAGCGTGGGTACTGCTCCAGGTCGCAACTTACGTGCGCCTACTACTTGCAATTCAAAATGTTCAATGCAAACACGCCCCACACACTGATCCAGTGGTAACTTCAGATTTTCACTCCATTTCAACAGCAATTCCGCATCTTTTGGAAAACCGAATGTGCTGAGGTGCTGTGTAGGTGTCTTCTGCTTTCCACAATGCTTCAAACAACAGACTGGTGCAATATTATTGGGCGGTTTGCACTTTTGTGGACTCCTGTGAGAGGATTCCATTGAATTTTCACTTGCACCTGTTCCATAATCTGCATCTGTAGACTTTTGGATTTCCCTTTCTTTATTTGTGTACTCTAAGGCTTCTTGCTCCAATTTTTCAATGTCGACTGCATCAACTGAATTCTCATTATCATGTTCATCGAATTCATCGATTAGCTGCAAATCGAATATATTAAAAACATCAACGTCGGTGTCAGCATTTTCTTTCTTAGCAAGCAGTTTTGTATTGTTATACTTTGGTGGCTCATCGTAGCCCAAATGCAATGTTGGCACTGCGCCGCTTATTAATTTGTTATTATCTCGAACATCCTCTTCGAAATGATCTTCACATACCCTGCCTACATGTTCTCCACTCGAATAGCTCAATTTGAGATTTTTGCACCACTTCGCCAGCAGCGTGGGTTCCCTTGGAAATCGATAGGTATGTAATTGGTTATCCATTGTACGTTGTTTACGACAGTGATCTAGCGAGCAAGTGTGTAAGTTGAACTCAGGTAAATTTTTTGGATTTTCATAAATAGGTTCGGAATGCCCCAAGCCAATAGTAGGTATGGCCCATGCACGCAAGTGGTTACCGTCTATGCAACGTTTGCTGAAATGCAAATTGCATATTTTGGGATTTGACTTTAATGTCGATGGCGTCATTTGTACGTTATGTAACCATTTTTGCACAAACTTTTGGTCTCCCGGAAAACTAAATAAACGTACACCATGTTGAAGTCGACTCTTGCGGCAACTTGGAATACAGCATTTCACAACATCAAGTGATTTTTTTATTTTAACATTAGACAAGTCTAAATCTTGTTGCTCATCTTGGTCCTTGCCTTGTGTTAGCTCAAATATTTTTCTATCGTCATGGCCTAATTCCAGAGTGGGCAGTGCCCAAGCACGTAAGCGTTCTTTTCCTACACAGTCACGTTCAAAATGTCTTACACAAATCTTATACAAAGGACACTTTGCACGCTCCAATTTAAGATTATGCGCCCATTTGATTAGCATATTTTCATCAGTGGGAAAACCGTATAACCGAATTGACGCATTATTGCCTGCATCGCAACCGGGTACACAACATTTTTGCGTTCGCGGTCCGATTAGTCTGCGTTCCACTAAATTTAAATCGGGATTTCTGTGTAATGTGTCAGGTTGTTTATGACAAAAATTTAATGTTGGAATAGCCCAGGAGCGTAAGCGCAGTGATTCGGTTATGCAGTGCGGTTCAAAATGCAATTGACAGATTTTGTACAAGTGACGGCGATGTTCATCCAACTCAATTCCGGTATTGTGTGACCATTTTGTTTGTAAGTCACGACTATAAGGGAATGGATATAATTTATGAGTGAGTACGGTAGAGTTGCAGCCGGATACACCACATTTCGAGCTTTGGAGAAGCAAAGAATTTTTACTACGCAGGAAGCTTAATTTTAGTGATTCGATTGCATTTTGTAGGGAAGTATCGTCATTGGTCTCTAAGTCTCCCATTTCCGGCAATAAATTTTGATATACCAGTATAAAATGTAAGCCGCATAACTTGGCGTCTACGATTATTTCATCAGGATTCAATGACATATTAGCACACCATAAGTCAAATAATATTTTATATTTTGGCATTTCATACGGTTCACGCAGCAAAGTCTTCGTGGCAGTACAATCGGGATAAATGCATTTGTTTTCAATTTCAGTTTGCGTATCCGGTAAAATTGAGTCTTCCTCCTCATGCATACTGTTGCCATCAAACACGTTATCGTCCATATCACCATCTACAGGATCATCATCATCTTCATCATCGTCGTCATCAACGTCCATTGCTTCACCATCATCATCACCCCCATATTTTTGTTTATTTGTTCCTTTGAACAGGGGAAAGTTCTTTCCAAATAAATTTACTTGCAGCAGTTCGGGACGAACTTTATACAGATCACGTGTATCAGTGTGTCCCAAATTAATCGTTGGTATAGCACCATAATTCAAACGCATTTTTCCTAAGCATATTGGTTCGAAATGATCGTTACATATTTTGTAATTTTCCCGCTTTTTGAAGTCCAAAAATTCCAATTTAAGATTGTGCTTCCAATATTTAAAGAATTTGGGATTTTTTGGAAAACTATTCATTTGTGCATCATCGTATTTCCTAGTTTTTCCACATGATGGAACACAACATTTGAATATGACCTCCGTGTAACGTGCTTCAGGTGGCGGATTTTGTATCAGTTCAATGTCTGCATCATCATGTCCTAAGTTCAATGTGGGTATAGCCCACTTATACAAATTTTTAGGGCCCATGCAGTCTTCTTCGAAATGTAAATTACATATGCGTGCGCCATGACAATCAACCGGATTCATTTTGAGATTATTGCTCCACTTCCACAATTGGTCTTCATCATCCTGTGGAAACTTGAACAGTCGCACATTAGGCATATCGCGCATTGAATCACATCCTGTTACCACACATTGCTCATCGACGAATGCACGCTCTTCGTTTGGGTATAAATCTTCGACATTATCTCCATGGCCCAAATTGAGTGTAGGTACAGCATGAGGACTTAGTCGTTTGTTCAAAATAGAGTGTGGTTCAAAATGCTCTGAACATATGCGTAAAAGAGCTCTTTGTGCGCCTTTTGGTTTTTGACGCAGGTTGTGAAACCATTTACGTAACGTGCTAGTTTTATTCGGGAAACGGAACAGTATAACGCCTTCGTCACGACTTTTACGGCATGATGTGATCATACATACGCGTTGTGGGTTATTCTTCTGCGCTTTGATTTTTGAAGGATTCTGGTAGACTTTGTATCCAGCGGGAGTATTCAAATCTAGAGTAGGCACAGAGTTATTTATAGGGCATTTTTTTGTTAATACATGTGCTTCGAAATGTGTCGAACATAGACGCCGTTGTTGCGAGCCCACAATTGGCATTTGCGTATTATGGCACCATTTGGCCAGCATAGATCGATTTAAACTTGGAAAGCGAAATAACATTACACCATCGGCGGCACGCTGTTTTCGACAATGTGGGAGACAGCAACGTGGTGTCCAAGGCTTTGCCGGTTCGTTGGATGTCTTCTGTTTATTTTCTTTCTTCATAGGTGGGATATCTGGGTTTTCAAAAAGATGTTCAATGTTTTTACCCAAATTTAGTGTAGGAATTGCCCAGAAGTATAAACGTTTTCCTATACATTGTGATTCAAAGTGTAAATTGCAAATTCTCAATTGCGTTAGATCTTCGACATCGATTTGTAGATTGTGTGCCCATTTCGCCAACACTTCAGGGTCTTCTGGTGTTCGATAGAGTTTAACATCGTCGACCCTGGGATTACGTCGACACGTTTCCACACAACATTCGCCTTCCTCATCTCCCAAATTTGGTGCAGCTGGTTTTGCCCAGAACAGTGAAATTTCTTCATCCGTCGGCAGTTGATGCTTTATATCGTCATGTCCGAGATTAAGTGTTGGTATGGCCCACTTCTCTAAACGCTTATTGCGCAAACAACGGTCTTCAAAATGCATTTCACAAATGGCATCATTGAACAGCTTGCTTCCGTCTGGGACGGGCTTTTGTAGGTTTTCACACCATTTTTGAAGCAGATCAGGTGTTCCTGGAAATCGATGAAGATTTGCATGGTGTCTATCTCGATTACGTTTACAAACTTGCACGCAGCATGTTTCACGAATATTCAATTTCTTAATAACAGACGGATTTTGATAAATGTCAGTGTCATCATGGCCGAGAAATAACGTGGGTACCGCAAACGGACGCATGCAACCACCAATGCAAAAAGACTCAAAATGTATGCTACAAATGCGCATGCCTTTATGCAGCTTCTCTGGTTCGAGCTTTAAATTGTGCAACCACTTTTTAAGCTGCTCTGGCCTACGCGGCATTGTGTGGAAGGTGACATTCTCAGATTCATGCCGCTTACTCGAACAACCTGGTACACAGCAAACATCCATAAATTCGGTGAAGTTACTCGAGCTAGTGATGCCTGAGATTGATGAAGATATTGTTTCAGCATCACCATGGTAGCTCTGTTCAAAGCTTGATACCGAAGAGCTATTGCGTTTATTTATCTGCTTCGTATATTGGGTTTGGTACTGTGCAGGCGGGGGTGGAGGTACATGCAGTTCATTCTCATAAATATTAAAAGTATCATCGTGACCCAGATTCAGCGTGGGGACTGCTCCAGGTGCTAGTTTACGCAAACCCAATGCTTCCTTTATAAAATGTGAACTGCAAATTTTATGATTTTTCCCACGATATATATTTGGATCTAATCGCAAATTGTAGCACCAGCGCTGCAATAATATTTCATCGCGTGGAAAACGGTACAAGGACATATTGATGTCTGAAGACCGTGCACGTCTGCAGAATGGCAAACAACAACGTTTCTCTTCAATATAAATATTTTTCGGATTATCGTGTATTTTGCCATATGGTGTACCCAAATGTAAAGTAGGTACTGCCCACGGCTTAAGCCGAAACTTCCCAATACATCGTTCCTCAAAATGCCGACTGCAGAAATGTCGTTGTTCTTTTGCCTGCACAGGTAACCGTGCATTTTGGCACCATTTAATCAGACTCTTAATTTCTTTTGGAAAATTGTAGAATTTCTGATTACATTCGCCTCTTTTACTAGTACAACCAGGCATGCTGCAACGCGCGCCTTCCCCACTCCCATAAGGGGTGCCAACTTCACGATTCTGATATAAGTTCGCTACATCGTCATGACCCAGTTTAAATGTGGGCACTGCCCAATGTGCTAAGGCATAACGATTAATGCAACGTTTCGGGAAATGCATGCTACAAATTTGATATTTAGTGTATTCGGTTGAAGAAATGTGTAACATTTTCAGATTATGCAGCCATTGGTGTATATATTTTTCATCTTTCGGAAATGCAAAGAATTGTATAGATGGACTTGTCAATTTCTGCACCCCACAATGTGGTACACAGCATATAGCATCATCTGACTCTTCCATTATGGATAACTGCATCGACGAAGAAGTTTGCATGTTGTTGCTATCACTGTAATCATTGGAAAACGATGAATTATGCGAACTGGCATAAGAATCATTTGTATAGTCATTAAAAAGTCCTGAGTAATCTGTGTGGAATAAATCGGGTTCGACCTTAATTTCGGTTTTAAAACAGTTGGATGATATTGGCGTGGACTGTGGTAACTGAAATATAGCGCTGTCATTGCTCATAGATGATGACGGGCGTGCGGGTGTATACTGTTGATGATCCTGGTGTATGTGAGTTTTTGCTGGCGGATATTGCGATGATGATGTTGAAGGCTTTAAATCAAAATTGCCAGATGACGCAGCTGAAATGATGTTGACATGTAATAGTAATACGAATCAGGACAAAAGATTTGTATCTATTAAATTACCTTCCATAATATCTAGGTGGCAATCCTTAAATTTATTGCCGTGTAGAAAATCTTTTTCCACTTTCTGGGGTGAAGTACTGCAAGATAGAGAGGCTCCCGATTTAGCTGTCGCAAAAGCTGAGCGAACTTGAGCGGCAGCAGCTGTAACGAACAACTTGATTTAATAATAATAAGTTTCTCATAAATTTCATAAGACCTTTACCTTTAGCGGCATTAAAATATTTGCCACATGATATTGGTTCGGACAAACGATGCTGATGCAACTCAGTGGCCGTTTGAAACCATAAACGACACACAGGACAATCGAATCGTTTCATATATCGATGTTCTGGTAAGTGTGCAAACAATTGCTCACGAGTGGCATAATTTATGGAACATAGCTGCGCAAAACAGATATAAGTAACAAATTTTTTCGCACAAAATTACTACTTACATTGCATACATATGAAGCATAGTCATGATTCATATATTCGTGTGCTTCACACAGTTCAATACTTTCAAAGTATTTGCCACAATATTTGCGACAAAAGAAATTATTATTACGATGCAATTGTTCATGACTCTGGGACTCCTCTAACGAACGAAATGACATCGGGCATATTGAGCATTTAAAATCGTACTCAAGCATTTCGCAAGCGCTTTGTGCAACATGCTTCGTATAGCTATGCTTCTTTAGGAAAACTTGCTTACAGCGTTGACAGATCGGAAGCGTCTCGTTGCGTTCCGTTTGCACGACTTTGCGTCTTGGAAAATTCTGCTGCTATCGAGCAAAAAGAATTAATTATATATAATAGATGAAATTTGATTAAATTTTATGCGAATTACAAAAAATAATGACTGAATGAAAAATTTGTGTGTAATTATTGATTATACCTTATATATACCTGGTCACTTTTATATATTATTGGATTTGAAATGGTTGTGAGAGTCCAGGAAAAGTTTAAATAGTGAGAAGATATGGGAAAATTGCAAGAAAATTAGGAAAAACGATTATAATGATATCGCTGAGTTTATTAAAAAATTATACATCCCATAAATACAACGATATTAATTCTGATTTCACGAGGAGGCAACCTAGGTCCTTAAGTCAAAGACAATATAGTTATTCTGATCAGTGATGGTATGACCAGAAGTAAAAAATTTTAAACAAAACAAGGGCGAACACGATCCTGCAGACGCAGTGTAACCGTGATTCTTCAACGTGAAGCATTTCACTACAACTTAATATAATACAAAACGTTAAAATACAGCGATGAATATTCAGGATCTTGTGCTGGTAGAAAACTGAAATTGTCGAAATTAGGGAATAAGTTCCCCGCGGCATATAGTTATCAATAAATCTTTCATAGCATTTTGTATATNCCCCGCGGCATATAGTTATCAATAAATCTTTCATAGCATTTTGTATATAGGTAGGCCAGTTTTGATTTAATCCTCTCTGTAATGTTTTCATAATGTATTTTCTATAAATATTTTTTTTACTTTTCATCTCTAGATTATTTCATATTCATTTTTATTGAAAACACGTCTTCATCATTAAATAATGATATTATTTTTAATTAGTTAATCCGTTGCAATATACATTTTATATA
>JXPQ01043595.1:10010-23633 GCA_001014675.1 Ephydra gracilis
TCTGTCAAATTTGTACAAAAGTTTTTTTGCAGGCTAGGGTTAACGAAAAATCTTAAATGGTTTGGATTTATTAGTAGTAGTGTCAACCGTAAGTTAGCCTAACCATCAATGGCTTTATTTTTTTTCCTCTGGGAAGTACTTTATCTACCGTTATCTATATAAAATACCTACAATCCTGCCACGATTAAAAATTTGAAATTATATTTGTTAATTCAAATTAAATTTTAAATTTGTTAATTAAAATCGTAAAATCATAACTTGAATCTACATAGATAAAGAAGAGTAAATCGACATAACTCATAAGTAATTTACACTTACGAAATGGAATCTTACACGCCTTTTTTATGAGTCTTTATTATTTAAGTTTTTATTATTTTTCAGCAAATACCCTTCTTCATATTACACTTATACTTAAAATAAAAAAAACACACGCTATTATGGAAATATTGCACTCTAATTTGGTTTTCCAGCTGAATTTATAGCAATCAGTTTTTTGAAAGGAAAATGAAAATAATGTTGTCTCGAGTTCAATGCCTTGGATGTACCCGGCTAAATCCATCGTGTCCATGCTTCGAAAGTTACTTATGAACGCCCTTTATCGTTCCAAAAATAATAATTAAATGCAATCAACCAAGCAACCAAGCGATGGGTCAACGGGGGCTATCGGAAATAAAGGGCTATTTAAAAAAAAAAAAAATTGCCCGTTGAATCCATTCAGTAAAAACTCATTTAAGTAAAATTCGAAATAAATGGTTGGTTGGATTTACCCGTAAAAACCATGAAAATATCATGAAACTATTCTATCGAACCAAGATTTCTTTTGTGATGCTTGAAATATGTATCATTTAGCTTATTTTATTATATGTTTTTTGCAAAATATTTACAGAAATCGAATTTGAGTACTCTATCTCAAAAATAACTTCAGTTATCATTCTAACGGATAGAAGCTAAATCGCTTCCTTTTTAGATTCAGTGAATATGTCTCTAAAAAACGATAAGTCGATTTAATCTTCAATAATTGCAAACTCGAGGCAATAAATTTTGATTTTGATAACTCTGAGTAGATGGGTTTGTACGGATAATTGAAAATCATGAAAAGTCAAAGGAGGCTTAATAGGAAAGTTCGATTTAATTATTAAAGACGTGGGAAAAACAACTTTCTAGTACATCTTCGAAACGTTTGTCTGTGGGAGGTACCTGAACTTGGGTTCTGTATCGATTTCACTCATTTACGGATTTTCCTCGACTTTTTATGAAATTCATAAAAATGTCAAAATTAAATACGATAAATCAGAAACAACAGAATTTATCCGTATCACAAAAAAGGGAACCACGCACACAGCACAATAGAATTTTTGGTATGCGTATTGTATTGCATTATTCCTTCAAATGTATCGAAAAAATATACAGTTCGATAAAATGTAGCATGGAGTCGATGTATTTATGAACAATTAACTTTACTGACTCTCTTTTTATCTCTTTATTCACCTTCTGCAAGTGGCTCTACATCCACATCATTACAATAAAATCTCTGCTTTGCTTTGAAAAATCTTTTAAAATAAATGTTAAATGAAATTTGTAATTTCAACATTTTATCGTGAATATTCTACTAGTCAAAAATGCATTATTTAAACAAATACATAATATAAATAAATTTGGAAACTTTTTTTATAGTTTCATGGAATCAAGCAGAATATTTGTCATTATTATTGTCAGTTTTTAAACACGTTAATACAAATACTTCTATCGAACACGGTATTCCGTTCTGTAATCATTATTTAATACTGGACAGTACATAAAATTAAATTATTGAGAAATACTTGTGCATGGATTTTTTCGGAGTAATCCTTTTTGTTATAAATGAAATAAGTACCTGCTTTTCTTTAAGAAGACGAAGTCGTTGCAGAAGTGGGAGGCCGGCTCCTATTGGACTTGGTGTTACATCCCGTAGCTCTTCTTTCAGATCAACAGAATCTTCTTTCTCGTCAGAACGAACCCTAGGCATCCGTTTGAGAACTGATTTGCTGCCACGTCGTGAACTGATATGCAATGGTTCCATTTCCAAAGTATCTTCATGGTTCTTTGGAGTTCTACAAAATATTTAATTATAAAAACTCTATTAAATACAAGTTAATAAATTTTGTTTTTTTAAGTTGAACTCCAGCATTTCATACCAATTTGGTTAACACCAAACCTAAAGGAGATGTGAAATGATTTCTTTTAAGACTTTCGTCATAAGTTTAAAATTCCCGATTTCATTTTTCTTACACTAACTATAGAGATTTTTCTCTAATACTCATTATCGATTTTTCTTCTGCTTTCCTTTGCAGTTTTTGATCATAAAAAGTCTTGTTTTTTCTAGAATGTCGTTTGGACCCTATGATGTTTAGTTATTCGCATATGAGTTTGAAAGTTAAAGCATCTTCTCTTTATGTATACTGACAATTTAATTATTACAGATCATAATTAACAATAAATTTTCTGGACTTTCAAACTTAAGTTACTATTTAATGCAATGAGGCTTGGGCACGACGTACACGAAATATTGAACTGATTTGCAGACTTAATATAGAGGACACAGTCGGACCGAAAACTAATTTTTTATTTTTTTGTTATTTTACACCTCTTCATTGAACATATTCTTGGAAATAACTGTTTATATACATTACATTACTTACACGAACTCATAACATTTACAGTATAATACTGATGAGTATGCAAATAAGTCCTGTATGTTGTGAGAACTAACGAACTATTTTTAAATAAAAATGTGTTATTGATGACATAAGCACGAAATTTAAAATAAAACCGCCAACCGGTTTGTAAATTTTGGAATCAAGCGAATCCACTCAATTTTTTTTTGACATTATAAAATTAATAAACAAATAACTCAAAGGCAAAGGCTGTTAGGAAACCTTCATTTAATTCCTACTTTTGTAAATTTTACTGGGCCAAAAAATACGGAGCACAGACTCATAAACATTTGAAACAAATTGAATCTAATTTAGGCATTTATTAAACTTCAATTCGTCATTTAACATTTTATTGCATTATTAATAAAATGTAAGTGCAAATTATAAGAGAAATTAATAATATTTAATATTGAAGAATGAATGCAACGATAAAGGTAAATAAATGTTTATTTAATTTCTACTTTTGTACTTTTTAGTTCGACATACGTTGCAAAGAATAAAAAATTTTTAAAACAAGTTTAACCTAATTTTTGCATTTATTAAACCATGCACTGAAAAAGTTGAAGTATAAAATTGTGGAAATCGCGATGGAAAACATCTGTTTGCAAGTATTTTAGGTATTCGGTGATAGAATAAGATAAAATTTTCATTAAGATGATCCATTTGGTTATCTTCTTCTTTTTCTAAGACCCGTAGGAAATAATTCATCGCCACATGAGATTTCAGTTGCTGGCAGTGCTTGGCATAAACTTAAATCTTTAAAATATCACCTTTAGAGAAATTTCCGAATAAACGTCGTTTGTTAAGCGTAACATTATTAAAAGATACTTTGAAACTTGAATATGACTCTTATGAAAATGTACACAGAATCAGAAGCACCTCGAGCCTAAGATGGGGTTGGCGATGGGGTTTTGCAGAGTTAAATGCTTTTATTGCATCAATCATATAAATATACGTGATGTTTTTGGAAAATAAATAGAAATGAAAATTGATTCGAGCATTTTTTAAAAACAATGAACAGAAATTGTTCCACAGAATTGCGAAATCCGATTTATTCATTTATGCAGAAAAAAGGACAAAAACCAACATATGCAAATGTCGGTTTAACTGAACAGCTAATGGCAAAAAACGAAAATTAAATATTATGTTTATGATACAAGCTTAAAAACTCCAAATATTGCAGAAACTCTCAAACCACAAATCAACGAACGTTGAAACTAGCCGACAGAGGGTTCACTGAAACCACCATTAAAAAGGCGGTCACATATAGCACGTTTCATCGAAACTCCGGTGTAACCTATGACACACTATTACTACAAACACAAAATAACACATTTTGGTGTAGTTTATACACAGACAAATTATTGTATAAACATGAAAGCAGACTGTCATGAAAGAGGGATAAGCATGGATCCTAAGATTTTGGGTGAATGTCGTTTAATAATTCGGAATGTAATTCAATAGTAAGGCGAACTGATGTTGTATTTAAATATAATTCGGCATCATGGCTTCGATTAAAATCGGTAAAAGGCATATGTAAATATTCACATGGACTTTATAGTAAATAGTTTGTAGCGAAACATCTTTAATTACGTGTTTCTCTTTTCTGCGGTTAGGGATTATAAAGGTAGTTTTGGCTATTAAATCTTCATGATTGGATGGAAGCCACCTAAACTTCAACACTCTTGAGAACATATGGAAGTATGAAGTCAAATATACGCCGACATAATCACACTTATATTGAAAAAAATAAAGAAAATCTATGAATGTCCTGCAATGAATTGAATAAAATTGGTATTTATGATTTTCAATAATATAATTTAATAATATAATTATTCAATTAATTACATCTTAAAAAATCATTTTTCTTCATTCAAAGTTATCTGGAAGAGAACCACCTTTTAATAATTTGTTATTAATTGATACTCAAACTTATTTAATATAAAATTAGCAACACAAGCGTAAAAATTCTATAAATACTTCTCAAACAGAAGTGAAACATGTTGTTTTTAACAGCGCAGGTATCCATAAAATGGTAGTATATATAATGTCTCTCGCTGAAACACTAAGCCATGCATGCATAGAGTAACTAATTACAGATTTTTTCAATTAATAAATGTTGGAATTCCGTCTGATCATTGTTATTGCTCAAGTATATATAAAAAATAAATTTACGAAATGATTAGTTAAAATTCCTCTGAACTCCGCACATTGTTCAGTATATTTGTCATTTGAACATTTTGTGGTTTCTCAGCCAATTGAAAATGTTTTGAAAAACATAATTGGCTTCAAGGCTTTAATAATAAAATCTTATTCTTAAGAAATTTATAATTTACCTTGATTTTCTAAGAACATTTTTGATTCCTCTGACATCGTTTCTTATTCTTTCAACCATTTTCTTTGAAGAATTATTTTGTTCATTTTGCTGGAATTGAGCATGACCTCGGCTATTTTGCAATGCTGCAGCATTCTCTTTATCACTTTGCGCTTTGGCATATTTTTTATTCACACATCGTACTTCCATTAGTCGTTTTCTACCCAAAGTTTGCAGAATTTCTTGTGCATCAGGATAATCTTTCATAGCAGCGAGTACATCCTCACGAGACAGTGAAAATAGCTCAGAATATCCAACGGAACGAACATCTGCGGTACGTCTGTTAGAAATCGGAGTTCTTAGAAAGTAATCTTTAAGATATCTCAACGAATACAAACTTGTTTAGACCGTCCAAATTAAGTATGCCTATTTCACCAAAGAAATCACCAGCTTTCATTGTAGTCAGGACTTTTCCAGTTTCACTCAATACTTCTAGTATACCATCAGCAATAATGAACATTTCTCTTGCTACTTCACCCTTGCGACAAATCGAATCACCAGGCGTAAAAATGTAAGCTTTCATTTTTAGAACCAAATCGTGTAAAAACTCTGGTTGACATTCTTGAAAAATTGTCACTTTTTTTAAAACACTTAAATTAACATGAAGAGCCAGTTCTGTTTTAAGTTTATCAGGCAGTAATCCTAACGCTGTATTGATATCACCTCCGCCTTGTATACGACCTCGAGACCAACTGTAATCGTACCAACGTAATACCCTTCGTTTCATACCACCAGGTACTTTATGGTGGCGCATATACGTTTTAGCTCCATCAAGGAGTCTTTCGAATTCCAAACGGTTCGCATTTCTATTTGTTATTACATTGCCAACCTGCCCTACAATCGTTGCAAAAATGAACACTCCAATGAGGTAACTCACGATTGTAAAAATATACCTTAAATAAAAGAATAAAATAGTTTTGGTTGATTGCGATGTTTTCAGCTAACATTCAAAGTTTTCGAAAAACTATAAATTGATAAATATCAAAAAGAGCAGAGGCTGTCACATCTTTCGAAAACTTTGAAAGAAACCAATACGATATATGAGTATAAGTAAGAAACATCTTAAAAAATTTTTTAGGTGGACAGCCCAAGCTTTTATTGATACTTGGTCAAACGTACTACGAATAATTATCGCCATACCCATAGTTAGAGCCAAATTGGAGTAATCTTGATTTAATACCTCTTCGTGGTATCGATCTGGGGCCGTCCACCGAAAAATTTGGTCTTATATAAAAAAAATAAAATAAATAAAACAATAACATATGAACATTATGAAATTCAAACACTTACTCTGCATTCGTTTCAGGAGTGGGTAAGTCTCCAATCGTTGTTAACGTTAAAGTAGACCAGTACAGACTGCCAAGGTATTTTCGTGTTAAAGTTGCATAATCACCAGGACGGTATGGATAAACCCAGTCACCCTTTTAATATCCAATACACAAATCAGAAATCGTAACAAGCAACAAATTTTGAATGAAAACAAGGCCCTTAAAATAATATATCACAACATATTCATCGTTTATATATGACAAAGTGAATTGATTGCAACCAAATCTCATTTTTAGCGTTCATTATAAATGGTGTGCAAGTAGCTAAACTCTTTTAAAACCGAAACAAGACTGTTGAATAAATTTTGTGGTTACATAATAATACAATTTTATGTTCTGAAATACGCTTTGTTATGCAGTAGAGTCTCCCTGAAAATCAATACACATGTTCCGATACGATTGCAATGCATGAACTTAATTCCTAAATTTTTTGGTATCGGAATTGTTACAAAATACGCTTCGGCAGCTGTCAAGTAAAACGCTTTCTGCGCATTAATTTCTTCGGATCTGGAAACAAACGGAAGTTACTAGGTGTTACATCGTGTTAAAACGGTGTATTCTTTACCAAATTGAACTTTAATTCTTCTTTTTTCTTTAAAAACCAGTCCGTTGTCAAACATTCTGAATTCATGAGTGCAAAAAGTTAAAACAATATTCGGGATTTATTGTTACCTGCTTGAAAATACACAATAAGAATACAATCACCCTTCTTTATGCGACAACTTCTTAACAGCTTGCTGGACATGTACTCGTTTTGGGCCGAAGAACCATGTTCAAACAACTATTAACTCTTTTGGTTTGATTCAGAATCGTGAGGATGGATCAAAGTATCATAAGATTTGATGAATCAACTCAAAAACTCAACTCTTGACTTTCCGCAACACTCTAAATGTTGCTATGAAATTTGGATTCGATAATCTTTTTGTTCCATTGTTTGTGTCAAATGTGGCACAAATTGTACATATATCTTTACATCACATTATACTACAGTCAGAATGTAACATACACTGCCCAATGAGATGTATGTGTCTTCCACCAGAATCAATTTAAGTTGCTAGACGGTATTTTTTCAACGGTGCTTGATGTTGCTGCTGTTTTTGGATGGACAGCCTTGACCAAAATCATCTTCAAGACATTTACGATTTTGTTCAAACGCAGAAACAAATCGTTCTACTATTCTTCCAAAAATAATGTTTGGTTTTTCTTTTGAAAAAAAAAAAAGAATTAGTGACACATAAATATGAATTGTGTACCACCTAACAAAACCAATTTGGGTTGCTAGGAACGCCTTTTCCACAAATTTTGTGAATAACCTGATACATTGTTAAAAAATTAAATTTTTAAAAAAAGCCAAATGGAGAAGAGCAATTTAATTTTATGGTGATTGTTAATCTCTTGTCATTCAACTAAGTTTACAACTGTGCGTAAACATAGAAAAGGTTAAGTCGATTTGCGTCAAAAGTTTCTTAAAAGCGAGGTGACAGAAAAATAAATTCTTGAATATTTATCAGCAAAAAAAGATCATAATTTTTCTGCACATAAGATAAAATGGATTTCGTGGATACCTAAAGAAATAAAAAGGAATAAATTTGTAGTATTTTGCTTTAATTTATTTTTGTTCAATAATTGCATCACGTAGCAAAAAAAAAAATAAAAAAATAAAAAACAAAAATAAAAAAAAAATAAAAATAAAAATCGACCCGTGTTTGTAGTATTTTACTATTAGAAAATACCATACTTTAATTTCTAAACCTATTTCCCTAGTCAAACTGTGCTCGGGTTCTACATTTTAGTTCGTTAATACAGTTTAAATAAAAATTAAATATGTATTTCATTCATAAACGTCCTTCTTTTTTAGGTGGAATTTTTGTCTTATACAATTTATTTTATTGCCACTTAGGAAAAATTCCACCTCACTTAAGTTTGTCCCTGAACGAAGCTGAACGAACCTGACGAATTTGTTTTAGAAATGATCAAAAACCACAATTATCTAGATACCAGTACAACTTATCAACGGTAAATCAAACAAAGAATCTATATTCAAAAACACAAATATTTTCAATGGAGGAACGAAGTTTTTGCATGGTTTCAATTTTTGTTCCGGTATTTTTAGAAGTTTTTTAGTGAAAATACGCCTCAGGCAGAGAGCCGTTCTCCTTTTTATGTTAATTGAAAAATATTCAAAATGGTTATGAGTAGGCATGAATTAGGAATAAAAAAATGCGAGCAAACTTGGATGACAAAACTTCCAGGTAGAAAGGAGTTCTAGGCGCTCTTGTTACGGTGTATTAATTTATAATATGTATTTCTTAAGACCAATATGTCATCTTCGGAAAATCGGTGCAGGCTTATGCAAAATTTTAATATCCCCTATTTAGTAAATACAAGAATTAATGTCTCATAATTAATTAGCTTCAGTTACGGTGTATACAAACGATGGACGATATAATACACGTTGATTCGAAATTGTAGTGATCGGGAAAGAAGACATTTTTATCGTATTGACAAAATACGCTACTTTTGAACCTCAAAAGTACTGTAAGTGTGTAAGAATATCGTTCCATCCACTTACGTCCAATTTTAGAAGACAAACTACTGATATTGATCTAATTTTTGCTATGAAAAATTCCTTCTTAACTTAATGACTGCATAATTGTACAACCGTACTACTGATTTCCATCTAATCATTCCTATTTTCAGGAGAAACGTCAAAAACTTTTAATTCAACCCAATTATGAAATTTTTATGAATTTAATTGACGAGTATGGCTAATTTTCCTTAAGTCGCCCTTTTTAAATAATTTAGGTGCACTGCTGGTACCTCAGGATTTTATCCAAACAATTTTAGTATACCACCTATTAATAATATTATTATATATATTCATAATATGCCGATTATGAAAATTTATTGAATTTAAGGCTAATTTTGCTTTAAGCCGTCTTTTTAGACGATCCAAAAATGTAAGGTTATGATCCGAATGTGTCACTCTATTTCACTTCATTCCACGTCACTTGACTTCCTCAATTTTAAGTCAAAGACGAAAGCAATGGTATGTTAATGGACGTTTATGATAACTATTCTAGATGCACGAACGTGGTTTGCATTGTTTAAAAGTCACAATTTTGATTTGGAAGACGAAAACCGACCATCAAAAATTAAGGGGCTACAATTAGCGGCAAGGCTCGATGAAGATCCACGTTATCGCGAAATACGAAACCGCATATACATTAACCGCGATAATCGAACGAAAAAGATGTGTTTGACCAAGTGTTTAGGCACCCGTTGGAAACGTGAAGCATAAATAATATTTCAAATGGGAAAATGTTGTCTACATTATTTATTGCATTTCTATGTATTGCAATTTATTTAAAAGGCCTCAGGCTCGACGCAAAATTACTTTCCAGGGAACAATCTCTAGAAGTCTGGAAGAGGAGATAGTTTTTTGGACAGATCGATATGGAATCTGGGTTCATGAAATTCGCCGTCTTTATCATTGACCTGTAGATCACTGCAATTCCTGATGAAATAACACTTTTTCTTCAAATTGGACAGTTCTTTCGCGATTTCGTACTTCAAATGCTCCAAAAGTTCGTTAACTAACATAGAGTAGGTGCTTCTATTTATAAATTTTTTTATTTTACTCTACCTTTTAATAGACTGGTGACCGAATTTGACAGTTGTTAGACTATTAGTTTATGATAAAGAGAATTTTGACTGAAAAAACGTTTGTTTCCTTGAAGAAAATGGATAAAAAGAGAATCATGTATTAATAACGCATTGTTTTTTGATGAAAAAATACTGTTGAAGCCAAGGCTTAGCTTCCGTAACATTATTCGAATTTTGCACCAGGCAAATCTCCATTGATTATTAGATCGATATGCGGAACACTGGTGAGAATATGTCTGCCAAAGCCGAAACAGTGTGAATCAAAAATATTGGCAAACCATCGGTTGCAACAACTCAATATTCAAGCAACATCTTGATTTTGCCAAATATCCTGCAATTTTTAATCTAAAATGTGCACATCCCTTAGAAATTGAAATCATTCGGCTAATTTCATTTAAAGCAAAAATCCATTCACCTTGGAAATGGGAACTCTTCGTATGATCGTTGAAAACTCAACTCATGCAAAAAGCCTTTCATTTTCATTTCAGTTTGAGAATGATTTTTTGAATGCATTTTTTCGTTGGACAAGATTATTTAATAACATTGCGTGTTTTATTCGCCATTGCATTGCGTATATATATCTGTCTGTATGTAAAACTTATGAATTGATTAATATTTGATAATGACAAATGATGACCAAGTATCATTGGCTTTGACACGTTGTATTAAAGCATTAGTAACACATACTTATAAGACTTTAAAAATTGTACAAAAAAGGGCAATATGTTTCTGTACCACTTATAGATCTTTTACGTGGAAATTATCTTATTTCAATTTCAATATATTTCCAGTAGTTAACAGCGCATAATAACGGCTATAGATGTATTACCTCATAAACTTCAAATTTAGGCAATCCAATGTCTTTTAGATATTATAATATATCAACATTTAGTTTGATTAAATATTAACAACACATCCTTGTAAATATAAAAGCATTAAGAAAAAACAATCAAAATTCATTTCTTCTTCATAAAAACTAGGATTTCGTTGCTAACCCATCCCAAATCGGGTTTGTTTATGAGTACACAGTTCATATGGTGATTTGTCTAGTTATATTTCAATTTTTTATTTAATTCTTTTTATATTTAGTTTCGACGTGCTTCCTTTCTGTTTAGTAAAGAATATCATAAATTGGAATTTGGTTGGAACAACTGTATTGATATTCAGGTTGACTTTACTGAGGAATAACGTATATACAAAACACAAAATGCTTTATTTAATGAAATTGCGGAAATTATTGAACAGTAATCGTAGTTCGACTTTGATAAATAAAATCAATGTAAAGAACTGTGGTATTATTAGAGGATTTAGATTATTATCATATATCATGATGATTTATTACCTGAAATCCTTCAGCTTCTGAGAGCAAATAATAAAAGCATCCGAACCAATGCGCCAATATTAAGAGGATATGAATTAGATTTACAACGCGCCAAAGGTTAGGCCAAACGGTCCTACTCTCTACAATGTAGTAGAATCGCACAGACCGGTAAACCTGTGTATATGGTTAGTAAATAAATTAATTGTTTTAGACTTAACAATTTATTTAAAAAGAATTTCAATACTTTAAAAAATCGCATAAAACGTAGCAACGGCTGTGTTCCCATTTTAAGCTGCAATAAGTCTAGTGGTACTAAAGACATCATGTCAAAGAAGAAATCTTTTGAATGAACATAATGGCAGGCAAGTTTTTTGTCATCATATACCTGTATGTATGTATAGACGATGAACATATAATTTATTATAACTGTTAGCAGAAAAAATCAATAAGAAAACAACCATTAGTCCTTGTTCCAGGTACCCAGTGCGTAACTGAACCAGGATATCCAACAAAAACACTAAGTCAGTAACCATGTCACAAGAGAACCAAAATATGGGTACAGCTTTCTGAGAGATATATAAATCTTTTGATCATTTATTTAATGAGAATAACCTTGTTCTTTACCTGTAGTTCTGGAAAACTTTGTCTGACTATTAGAGTCCAGAGGTTGTAAAGAATACAAACTGTTAAAGCCATTAACCAATAAAAGTAAAAATTTTCATCAGGATTCACGACCGAGCGCCGTTTTTGCAAATAACGTCGCCTACGTTTAACTGTTTTGTCGAGATCTCCAGCACTTTCTGATCCGGTGTCCTCAACAGTTTCCTTTAAATATAAAATTGTTTGAAAAAGTATAATATTAGTGATATTCAGTAAACCATATTAATGCATATAGGTACCAAAATTGTTTTTATACTACGGTCTTTTTCATTTATGCAAATAAAGAACATTTCGAAGATTTGCACTACTTTTAACACGATTGATTGCCGAAACAATTTTTGGGAGAATATGTGCATTTCAATATTTTTTGATTTCTGAACTTATAGTAAAGTAAAAATGTTAACTATACGGTATACTATTGTCTTTTAATTGCTGATAGCTTGCAAGATTGTAACACACGCTTGTAATTAAAACGGTCAATTCGTCAAAATAAGCAAAGAGGTCTAAAGCTATTTTTTGTCTATTCTTTTACCTCACATATCAACTACGTAACAAACAGGTTTCAGAATGAACTATTCAAACTTCAAACAAAATTTAGAAGCAGTTTTATTTGTTTTGATGACTAAAGTTTCATCAGGACTTATTTAAGAACAGGTTCATATTGAATTATATTTGATATATTGAATTGCCGAAAACTATATACTTTCATTAGTCTCTTAAACTTACTTGTGCATCAGTCATTTGGCGCGTAGAAAATCGTTTCAAGAAGGAGTCTTCTCTCTTCAAAGGAGGCTTCTTCTGAATAGCTGAGGATATTTGCACAGTTGTTCGTAGTTTCATCCATCTTTGATTGGAGCGAGTCCTATACAATATTCAAAATTAATATCAAACGATATAAGTGACATAGTGCATTCACACAACGAGATGAAAACTTAATACAAAAATGATAACTCAAAAACATTTTTATAAAAACGATTTTTTATTTTTAGAAATTCAAAATAAAATCATGTTTAATTGCACATTTTAATAATTCCACAAAACTTACATTACAATATTTTCAGACATTCACTAATGATAACCGAAAACAACAACGATCTATCACGACTGATGTTACGGCAAACTTTTAGAACATATACAGAGGCATGCAAAGATTTCGATTAGTAGGATACAGGCATTTCTAAGATATTCACGTAATTACTTATAAATATATAGACAAAGAAGTGCATGTGAAGTGCTAAAATTTGTGAGGCCCTGTATAATGGAACAGTGTTAAAAAAATTTGATTTGTGTTAGCAGATTTCATATATCCTCAAAAATTACATCAAAGCCAAACATTTTCTTAATGGAATGCATTGAAGAGAGGATTAAAGAATAACTAAAAATGTAATTTCCACTAATAAAAAAGCAAAATTTTTTTAAAAGTTTAATTTTTGGTTTGTGTTCATTTGTTAATAGTTCTCTAGATACAATTTTTTATTTGTCAATGATCTTACAATTGTGAAATGCAAAAATTTATATTAGTAAAATTATTCAAAATGTGTTTATATTTACATACTTATGTATGTGTTAAATTCAAAACAT
>JXPQ01043684.1:350-13628 GCA_001014675.1 Ephydra gracilis
ACCTCAAAGATATCAATCACATACAGCTGGCAAGCCGCCACAGCAATTCTTGAAAACAATATAAGATAATAACAACTAAAACAAGGATATTCAAAATAAAAAATATATAAAGAAACATTGACTTCCAATTGTGTAACACATTAAAACAAATTATCCAATAAACGTATAATGCTATTATACATATATCCAGACATACTTACTTTTACATGGTCTATTCCACCACCAAACGCTTCTTGATGGAGCCCAAAGAAATTGCTTTGAAATTGAGCAAAGTGGAAAAAACTCTTCTTAAATACTACTATAGAACATCAAAAATTCACTAATCACAACGTACCGAACACTTCTGGAGCGAATAAAAGGTTGTGCCATAAATTTAGTCATAAGAAAACTTTACAAAATATCAAATAATAAAGAGAATAAAAAAAATAATAGTCTAGCTTTCATTTCAAGCGAATTCGATTCAAAGTCGATACGTTCAAACTCCAAACAATGGGTATAGTAATTGAAAAAGCACCCAAATACTAGTACGTGATTCTTAACTCACAACTTTCTGGGTATCAACAAATTCACAATAAGAGATTCCCATCGTAATCTCACATCTTTTGAAAACCATAGTATCAAACTATGCTGGGATTTGGAAACACTGGTGCGAAAGGGAACAAGAAAGCAGACAAAGGCCAAACGGATAGTCCGACCTGGGTGACTATTCCTTGACAGTCTCAGTCAGAAATATAAAAGAATTTATTTCCGACTAATCAAAGAGAAAGTATTTTACAGTAGAACCATTGCATTATCAAAATAGTAGTATTTTAAGGGCACAGACCGAATGGACAAAATAAGGCTAACTGCAGCTAACTATATAATGTGGTTTACAAATAAGTAAATATTTTTAACTCTTTAAGCTAATGTAATTGACAGTATCACATTACATTGAATTAAAATTAGAGCAAAGTTTTCAAACTTGCTCAAATTTTTCGGCTCCGGTTAATTGTTTTAATGAGGTTTGGTTACAGTCTAGTCTCGAAAATCCTTGATTGCATTTTATTGATAAAGCATATCTGTTGCGAATGGTTGTTACTTTAAACATTGCTAATAATTCGAAAAACTTATTTAAAAGATTAAATATCAAGATTACTAAAATCAATTCAACTTCTTTCGCAGTTGTACTAGAGCTACTGTTACTGAAAAAATGAGTAGAAAGCATTAAATAATTTAACGACATGATAACATCGAATTCTACGGACATTTGCCTTTAACATGGCTTGAATTTCTATCGCTACGCCGCAGCCACAAAACTGCAGCCTATTCCTAAAAACGACTTCAACAATTAATTTTTATTACGGCATTAACTCTTTACATACAGCAAGTAACATTAGACACTCCCGTGCAGCAGATAATCGCATAGGTAATAGCTCTTGATTTAATGGCTTGCCTTGAGTTGAATTAGGTCAATGGAAATTAAGAGATAGTAACATTCTACGCATTCAATTTTTATAAACTGCGACAACTTATGAAGGAATAGCCAATCAATTTCTAAATGAGATATTATGGTGAAATAATAACTATACACAAAACATAAACGCTTGCAAGAAATTTCATTTAAATAGCTTGAATATCTAAGTAGAATGTATCAATTTCCCAAATCTGAAAAGTAACAAACCAGGAGAACTAATGTTAAACACATTCAATAAAATGTTAACAACAAATTTGAAAAGCTTAAACAAGTGTCATGTGATATTAAATGCGCGTTATTATTATTTTAATGCGTATTTTATGGGTTTGGCAAAAACTTTTTTTTTTTCTTTTCAACAAATTTAAACAAACTTTTCATGCTTTTTCACATTAAATTGCTCTGCTTTTTTTAAATTCAAAGCATTTGGTGTTCAACATAACGATTGATCCAATAATCATAAAAACTTAAATTTACACAACAAAATGTGTAAGACAAAAAGCTCAGTCTGAATCACTTAACATTCTCCAATTAACATAATGGAGACATTAAAGACACAACAGATCGCATCTAATCTTTTCATATTAAATCTGAATTGAGTGTTCGCTTTCTGACTATGCGAATGTTATAAAATTTTAGCCATAAACGCGTATTGAATAAACGTTTGCTTCAGGTTCAACTTTTGCAATTGACAAACAATAATAATACCTTCGCGGTACACGGTGGATAGAAAAAATTTGTTCTTTGTGAATCAGTTTGCATCAAGAGCTCTGCCACCAAATCCTATTACACCGACTTTGATTTTAATGCTGCAAGTATTTACTTCCTATTACAAAACATAAATAATTGGTTTTGAGAACGTTTGGCCCCAAAAATGAAAAATTGATTAATAATTAAATAAAAAAACAAATAATATTAAAGTTATAAAAACATTAAAATAATTAAAAATTTGGAAAGCTGCTTGCATACTTTCTAAATATGAGGAAAAGGCTTTACAATTGAAGGCTTTAACAAAACAGCACAGTTCAAAAAAGTACAATTCGCCTTCAAGAGTAAAAGCAGTGGTAGAAATGTCCGGAAATCCCATCAGAAAAACGAGGGTGAGGAGTTAATGTCCACTAAGCACGAATATTTAAAACAACCATAAAAATACAATACAAATTTAAACATTAAGTAGGATCGATGCAAGAGTGAGTAAAACTCGACTACAGAAGAGCTATCACAAAAATATTTCCCTATTTATTTGTTGGTATCATTGTACTAGAATTTATAAAAAAATTTGTTCATCAAAATCATCCTCCATCTTCATCGCAATCTTATAGATTTTAGCAAACTATTTCCGTGGCACTCTTTTCTACAATTTCTCCAAATGATAAACCACGTATTACTTTGTTTGGTAAAATCTTGTTTCTGCTTTTTATCAATTACCTGGCTCCAGTTTTAAAATTTAAAATGCTGGGTGCTCCTAAAGCAGTGCGTAACGCCAAGTCTATGTTATAACTTTTGCGATCCGTTGCAGAAAATATCACCTATGCTTAAGAGTCAGAAGATTTAAACTCATGAATTTTTCTATAAGGTAATTATTGATTCATAATTATGTTCTGACTTGATCGGGTAAATATTTCCAAGGATTGCGGGCTTGATGACCAGTTTTTATTATTAAAATTTATTTAATGGTCAGATCAACACTTAACCCAATCAAGACACGGTGTGCGTGACCCCTACATATTACCAAAGGATAATAGTCTCTATATCGCTTATGTGTTGCAACAAGTCGTTCAATAACCAACATCACATTTTTGCATCGTGTTAAAAAAGTCGAATTTTATACCAACAAATTTTTATTTGCAGAAAATATAAATTTTTTTTTTACTTGAACAAAAATGCTATAAAGTTACACATAATGCTTGCGGAGCATACGCTGATCATGCGCTATCAGAAGTAATAGTTTGTTCGAAAATGATATTCGGGGTGGGGAATAGCAATCATTATTGAGTGCAGATGATATTTATAACCAGAAAAAATTGGAGAAAATTTTAAATGTTGCACAACAAGCAATTCCTTATGGCAAACATACAAAAGTATTGTAAATGAATGTAATAAAAAATGAAATAAAGACGGAAAATACACTTTTGAAATTTTGTTTCATTGTCACTATAGAAAATCCCCAAAGGGAAAAAATTAACTTCGACTGCAAAATCAAGTCTATTTGGCACGAAGAAATACTGTTTCTGATGGGACTAGAAAGTTGTGGTATACCATGAGAACCTAAAATGTTCAACGACAATTGATAAATTTGAAAATCGAACAGCATGGTCACACAAAAAAATTAGGTAAAACTAGGTCGGGATACATTCAAGGCTCTTTACTGTGAGTTACTTCGCATTCATCACACTTGTCTCCTTCTGAAAACGATTGTTTTTGTCAATGGAATGCGCATTGGTATAGGAGAATCAAGACTCTTAAGAGGAAATCAAAAATCGGATTACTGATTTATTGACATCAAGAAACAAAAATGTTTTATTGGCGCGGATGCTAGAAATAGCCTAAAAGAAGAGAAAAGTAGATAAACCAATTTTTTTGAATTCGCATTCAAATTGGGAAATCAGAATGTCATTAGAAATTTCTAAACAAGATAGGGATGGGCAATCAAGAAAGGAGGACATTCAACCGAATAATTCCCAAATATTGAACCTGTCGTTCGTCGTCGGATCTTGAACTTCAGTTCTCAAGCAGTATCTGCAAAAGATCAATGTTTTAAATGAGCTAAAATTCGCATCCCTTCAGCTTCAGCTTTTGCTTTGGAATAATTTTTCCAGCACAACAAAAATTTGTTCTCCTTCCCTTATTAGCTTCGGGAACGTTCCCCAGCCCTGTTATTGAATAATACGCTTCGTGACTCATGTTATTGAATTCTGATATTTATCCATTTATATCATGTTGCCATATTGTATTATTGAAATCGGAATAATGGAATACCTCCCAAACATATGTTATCCGTAATTCCTCTAAAAAAAATTATAACCTGTTCTTTCATTAAGAGTTAGCTGCAATGGTTATATGCTCCACTTTTACTTCTTCTCATACAGCTTTTACCGTGTTAATTGTAATCATTACTATTGTTACTTTTTTTATAGGAAGTTACTAAAATTTTGAATTTAAATGTTTTTGAGTATTATTATTATTTTGAGATGAATGAAAATTATGGCAAATTTTATGAGTTTGGCGGTTCCATAGTATTCTCCAGATCTGGTTTCTTTTTGGTTGCTGAAGAAGTAATCACCGCGGCCTTATTTGAGGCTACAATTAAAATGGTTTCAAAAAATTATTTGATCGCTATACTATATCGCCAAAGAAGGCAACTACGTTGAGTAATAAAATCAATAGAAAAATTTTTTCTGAATAAGCCTACAAACTTTTCAGCCCAACACATAAGTGAACAAACCAAATACACTTTTATTAAAACCGCAGCAATTGATGTAATCATTACAATTAAAATCGTTTCTACAGTGGTTTGGTATATCTTATGTTTTGATGACAATCAAATTATTGAATGAATAAAAATACAACACGACTGGTATTCAAAAAATATTACTCATCACATTTTTAAGGTACACAGGACAGCCTGAAAATTTCAGATCTTTTATTTTTAATTGGAAGAAGAAATCAATTTTACCAAATTTTTGACCATTCCAATTCTTAAATTGTTCTTGATTGAGAGCATGTTGTTGCATTGCATTGAGGATCATGCACTTTTGACACGATAGCGTCTATAATTATAACCAACAGGCTGAGCGTATAATGGCTTTGGCCAATGTATTCAATATATAGACATAATCATCTCCGACTATTCCTATTTTTTTTTTTTTTGGGTATTCGATTAATTCAAAATAATGCTTAATGCCAATGTGAGTCTTAAAAAAATTATTGATTCGAAATTATCTGGTCATATTTTCTTTTTGATTAAATGTTAAATTATAATGATGACAAACATATGTTATTTTATGTATTCATCTCCAAGGTACAGGTAGTCGGATATGAATAAAAAACGAAAGCTTTCACAAAAAAGCTACAACAAAATGTCATAAAATTCAAATCTTCTACTTACAGCTGTCATAAATGTGGTTCAGTGATAGTTATTAATTAAACTACACAAAATCTTTTGAATCATCAAAAAGCAATTTAATAATAAAATATTTTATAAAAGTTTTTATGAATTTGGAATAAAGCTAATAAAAAGTCAAGTGATTCTTTCCATAGTTTTGTGAATGCGTCAAAGGCAGGCAAGTAAAATATTGAAAATATTTCAGTTCAATTAACAATCAATAACACCACGCCTATACTGCAACGAATGTTGCCCATTAGTGCCTTCCGAACATGTCAACTTGAACTTATTGTCTCAATTTTATTATTTTCAGTTTCATTGTATGCTGTTTTAAAGTTTACATTATATTTTACTTCATAATTTTTGTATACATCACTGTTTTTTTATATATTTTTCAAAATTTTTTATTTGCTTGCAGCAAACAAACAGATTAACACACACATAGCCGCTGTATAAGCTGTTGCAAGCGTTATTAATAATATCAAAATAAACATTAGTTCCACAACAACAACCCCAGGTAAAAACAGCTAAAGTTTGAGGAAAAAACTAATTTGATTTAATTTTATTTATTTACATTGTTCAGCGCATTTATTTGTATTCATATTGCATTCCACTTTTGAGTTCAACGAATTCAATTGTTGGCACACAACACCACGACAATTTAAAGTAAAATAGTGACCTTGAAATAATTTATTGCAGACTTATATTTTTGCGTCTTCTTTCTTTTTTTTAGGTTACCCAGCTTAACTGCTTTAAATTGGCAATTACATGAACTTTTTGATTTGTCAAAATTTGTTTCTATTTGCCACGTTTTTTTAAGTAAATCTCCAAAGCTGAAGAATTAGAATACAAAATTCCCCAACAAAATTCTGCCGATAATACAACTTGTGGATATTAAATGAAATTTGAGTTTTTAAGATAACATAGTGCCTTCTCAATAGGAAATGGTACTAGAACGGTCCAGAGTCCCTTGAATAGTACCGAAACACTTTATTATATTCTTCTGCTTAATAACTACCGTTATAAGATATTACAAATTGTTCTTCATCTTATCTTCTGCAATTCTGCGTCGCCATTCTTCGCGATACTGCAAATCACAGAACGGCAGGGAATGAACTTAATTACTTGACTGCTAATAACAATTTTGGCCAAAGTAATCATATGCGTCCAGTCTGGTCTATTTTCAACGGAACAGTTGAATTTTAAGTCTTTTGATTATGTGGATATCGCGAAAATACGACTGATGATTCCATTGGATATGCAATTCTTGCCGAATATCTTGGATAGGATTTTCCTCTCAAATGCCACCGGAGCATGCTTAAAAGCATCCGTTATTCAGCACCGTGCAACGGGACACACTGTCCATGCGACGAGTATCAGCTGTTTTTAGCCCATAAGTCGTTATTATATTCTTCTGATATAGACCAAACTTTGCAGAGATTACTGAAAAACTGTTTATTGCGAAGTTTTCTTTTATTCATAATTTTTGAAATCGGTTCACAAATATAGATGGCCTCCAATGAAGCCTTTTCCCAAATTCTGGTCCTGTGTGGTACATATTTGATATTACGGGTCTCAGCGCTATCTACCTTTTGTCACTTCTGCTCCGGAAATGAACCCAATTAGCCAAGACTTCTGAATACCTCCTATACAAGAATCGACCCAAAACACGCTAAAGTTAAGTACGTTGCATTTTAAAATTTAATTCCTGTTAATTAAGCTGAAGAGCTTAGGATGGCAAGCCAGGACCTGGCTCCAAAAATATTTTTCACAGCTTTTATTATATACATAACCCCGATTTTATACTTATTACCACATAACTAAAATGTAGTTAGTTACTAATTAAAATAAAGAGAACTATTAATTGCTTCATAATTTAACGATACGTGATTGATGGATAGCTTCCGATTATTGCATTAGTATTATTGCTTTCCGAGAGATGGTTCTATTATTAAAAATCTTGCTGAACCGTTAGGAATACCTCCTTACAAAACAGATTTCTGCGGTGCTTCACTCCCTGATTAAGGTTGCTGTTAAAATAACCGCTGAAACCTAGATACGCAAAGTCCTAACTCACCTCAAGGTACAAAACAGAAGAAAAAGACAATAAATTTTTCATCTAATTTGAAAGTTGAAAATTTTATTGAATTTATTTTAAAAGTCAATTTCAAAATTTCAAAATTTTAAAATTTTCAAAATTCAAAATTTTTCTCTAATTTCCACTGAATATTGCAATTATAGAAAGAAACATGAGGATTGTAGACTGTTTTTTTTTTTCTCAAGTAAAATGTTTGGTTGAAAGAATGATTAAAGCCGTTAAGCGAAATCTCTTTTAGGATGCAATAAAGCTAACAAGTTATGTTATTAGGATCATTTTCATATTGTATTATAACTTTGACGTATCTGTTCACGTATTGCGGTCGATTTTGGGACTGCATGAATTTTCAACAATAGACTTCTTCTTCTAGCAGCTCATAATACCCCACACACAACTACTTCCAGCAACTACACAGCATGATCTTCCCGCTAGGAATATTCAGCGAGTTGAGGATTGAACATCGCTACATGAATGAAGAACCATATTTCTACAACCACTTACTAGTTGCGTGCAACTTATACGCACCCATTACCTTCCTTTCGGACATTCACATTGCTTTTGACCGATACCAAACTGGCCGGTTGAGTGGCTAAGTACATTTGCATGTTCCGTTGCATTGTCTTTCCACGAATTCTTAATTATCCATCTTTTATATCGCTTCTTTTCATTCTTCGTCCACCAAATCCGAATTGCTACTTTTACCCCATTCAAACACCTTTTGAGCCATTCGTTTTAGTAGAGCTTGAGTACCATAAACAGACTTAAAATAATAACTGTACGTAAATCCGCATTTAAGTATCTATTGAGAGCATATATGTGTACTGGAAGTACCGCTGATATTTATTAAATTATGCTAATTTTTGGGAAGCACAAGTTTTGTAAATTTTCACCAAATACTTAAATTTCGTACAATTAAGATGATAAAGTTACATAATTCAGCATTACTACATATGTGTACTGTAGGTTCTTTTGTTTTTCATCTAATGAAGCCCCCCTTTGGTAAACACATTGAATATAACTACGTTCAAAATAATGCAACTTTTCTTAATTAAAGTGAATACTACCGCTAAACTAATCCAGCACTAAAGCTTTCACTAGGACCACATACGCATACTAGAGGTACCTCTGATGTTCTTCCAATCCAGTCCATTTTGGGGTTCATTATATATAGGTTCACGTTGTGCTGCAACTCCGTTTAATTTTAATAATATCTGTGAGTAATGCTGCATAAGGACTCTTTCGGGACTTAATAGGTATTATGCCGGAACCCTTGATTTTTATTCCATCATATCAATTTTGAAAACACGATTTAATGACTTTATTAACCACTTTATTTCGAAATTTTGTTGTAAAATATAAATCGTGACGTCTACAGTATGCGTATGACCGTAATTTTTAATACAAATTTGCACTGGATGCTGAAAAATATAGATCGTATCTTGGCCAAATTCATGATTTGACCTACCATTTTCCATATATTTACCAAATTAAGTTACTCTAGCTCAAGTCATATTTTTTAGTCTTTGGCTACGGACGGACGATCGGGGATGGTTTGATGGAATCAATTCCAGTGGTGTTGCTGATGATATCCGTATACATTTCATTAGGTGTCTGGAGACTGGGTCTGGGTTCTACAAACTTGTGACCACAAGTAGTATACACTTTACGAATATCGTTGGCGACGTGTATAACCATTGTACACAATATTCTACAATATTTATTACACATTAAATTGTCATTTCCTCCTGGTTCGGTATAATATTTGGTAAATTCGAGTGTAATTCCAATATTGCATTCGTTTAAATAATCATAACGATCTCCAATATTTCCGGATATTTGAAAGCAACCGTTTATTTTCCGAATTCCTAATACACTTCGTTTGTCAGGTGTTTCTCGTTTTTGAGATATTTCTTAATTAATAATAATTTCTTGGAATTATTTCCTAAAAATTGTGTTGCGAAAGCAATTGATGAGGCAAACCTTTGGATTTCTTTTATTCTAAGGTGCGTACGATAAATTCATATTTAAAATCAAGTGTGTTTTTTTGGAAGGTTAATCGACTAGAGTAACTAAAATCACCACCGTTATACCCTTACGTAAGGACAAGGGTCAATTCTTTTTCAACTTTCAATATCGCAGGAAAAAATTAGACACGTCGTGGACAAATATTTGAATAACAAAGAGGGCCTCAAAATCGACCAGAAGTATCAATGCATTCATAATTCAGAAGAGCATTTGACGATATTTAACGATATCAAAACCGAGTTACTGCGTTCATAAGTTACAATGGGTATAACATGGATCCATCATTTCGAACGAGCACCAAAAAAACCAACGTTGCAGTAGCCAGAAAGGTTATGGCATCAGTTATTTTATGGATCCTCAGCGTGTAATATGAAGAGAATGGAATGTTCGCTTTAATTGGTATTCAAATTGCTTCCGCATTCACCGTATTCTCCATATCTGCCACCCATCGACTTATTTCTTTTCTCAAATCTCAAGAGAATGCTCGCTGGGCAGAAATTTACCGCCTACGAAGAGTTAGTAGCCGAATGTGAGGCATATTTTAAAACTAAACCTACATTAAACTATAAAGATGGTTTCGCAAATTTTTTTACTGTAATAATTACTATACTGCCTTCAAAGACAACTTTATTCAAAAATCAATTAAAATTTTTTACCAAATTTTTAGTACAACTCTTAAATGCATTCAATTTTGTGGATATTCATTAAGTCGCTTATATACAAATCAAAAAAATGACTTTCGAAGAAAATAGTGTCGATGACGGTTGTCGCACTTTCGCGAGACAAATGGAGCAATATAAGTTTATATAAAAAATTATGAGCTTATCGTAAAATCTGTCAATCGCTTCAAATCATGATTTTCTGGAGGTTACTACAATAGTCGTTTTCTGGAATGAACTATTGTATCCACCAAGAAAGGTGGGAGTTCCATTAACTCGCTTTTCTATTCATTCGATGAGTGCATTATTAAAAGATTTTTTGATTTCACAATAGAAAAGTATATTGAATTTCATCCGATCAGGTTCAGTGTGTTCAATTCACCGTTTCACTCTCTTTCAGATGCACTTAATCTAATCATCCCCATTTTGATAAAAAAAAATTGATCATTTTAATTCCAACCCAAGTATGAATTTTTTTTCGGTACAACAAATGAAAGTGATATATTTCGATTTTTTCTTCTTTTTGACCACATAGGTATACTGGAAGTTCCTCTGATCATCCAAATTCTTCATTTTAAAGTGAAAATGAAGATTCCATATTCTAAATCCACGTGAAACCCTCTTTTCGGCGCACATAGATGTATGTTAACACTTCTTATCCGATCATGCTCATTTTTAATATAGTCGTTTATGATATTTTTTCTATTTCAATTATAATTGATGTGGACTTCTAATTACGCTCATTAAACTCCTTCAAAACCAATAAGTTATATAGAAGATTCCTCTGATTTGCATCATTTCCTTTTTATTTTTGTTGTACCCATTTAGAAACATTATTTGTTTATTAAAAATTGGCTGAATTTAATTGTTGTTTGTGGCTAATTCTAGGTTATCTTATTCTAATTTTGTTACTCCGGTCTTCATCTTATGCTCATTTTCAAACATATAGTAGTATGTAATTTTTTCTCTTTAATCCATGAATTTTGGTACAATTTGGCTGAAAACTTTATTCTTTGGCCACTTTAGTGCACTTTTGGTGATACCTTTGATTTTCTCTAAATCATGCCCATTTTCAGAAGTAGCACTTGTATTAATTATTTCAACTAAGGTATTAAATGTTCTGAATTGATGATTGCGGCAATTTTTGTTAATAGCCCGATTGCATTCCATAGGTCTTCTATAGCTGCCTCTTCCATTCAATCATCGCCAATTTCAAAAACGCCTTAGATAGTGATTACGCATGTTAAAAAATTGAAATATATGATGTTTTAAGGCTGAAATAGCACGTAGGCCCCTGTTTTGCGTAAAAAGTTTTGCTGAAAGACCTAAAATATTGGACGGATCTTAAGATATTCAAACTTCGATCTCACATTTGTACAAAAATATGAGTGTCAATTTGGAAATCTAGCTTAAAGCCTCCTTTCTATTATTAACTTACGGAAAACTTTATTTTTTGAAAATGACTAGATAATATCTTTATTTTGAAAATGACTAGATAATATCTTTTGGTGATGCTAATCATATCAATACCCTTTCATAGGCTGTCATAAGCATATGAACAAAACTAATAATTACATGATTTCTAACATGTCTTTAGAATTTCAAAAAAAAGGCATTATGTGTTGCCGATCTATTTAATTTCATGTTGAATGGCTAGGTAAATCTATTTAAAATCTGCCGAATCATTAGATTTATCCACAAATTTTTTCCGGGAATGCATATGGTCTCAGTCCAGTGCGTGCAACTTTGGAAACACAGATGCTCGCATTTAAGCATTATTCAAATAATTTCTTCTCTTGGAATCTTCGACAACCCACACGAAACGTTCACGAACATGAAACTTCGTTTTGTTCCTATACAAAAAAGGGATGAAAATTAAAAAGTAGTTTTGATCCGTCATACACAGTATTTTTCGAACATATACCAATTCAAATTATTGAATTCTCGCACGTTTTTATATGGCAAATGGAATATGTTCAAATGTACTTTAAATTTATCTTAAATTTAAGTAACAAGAAAATAATATTTGATGCTTGTATGAAAAATATTTGATAATAAAATAAAATGTGTTAACAAAATCAATACCAATGGGTAATACCATTTTAATAAAAAGGCATTTTGTAAAAAAAAAAAACAAGCATTAAAAAACCGAACTCTCAATAAATATTCCATAGAATTTAATTCAAATTTGGCTGAATTTTATTTATTCTTTGTCACAAGTGAAGCAATTATTTAAGCTAAATTTTCATTTTTATTCATTTATAACTATTGCATCTTACGTTGTTTTTATTCTATGATTCTAATTACTTGATTTGCATTTGAACTTAAACTTGGCTTCAGTTCAGTTATTTTGAAAGCAATTACACAAAGCGAATGCTAACTGCCATAAAAATTATCTACAGCGCCTAGCCTAGCCAACCACTTCAAATTTATTCCACAGAAGTAGTCAAAAACAAAAAGAAACCAACTATATACAAATTTTAAAATAAATCTACATTAGCAAGCGGCAGGTCAGGCAACATAATAGTGGCAATGATGAAGTCATTCTGTGTCATAATAATTAAATACAAACGTACACGAAGGGGCATTGAGTGTAAAATTTCTAAAAAAAACAAAATTGTCACATAAAGTAATAACAAAAAAAATTAATTTAAATTATGAATAAGAAACAAAATATTTCTAATATTTGAATGTTCGAGCAAAAAAACTTTTAAAATGCCGTTATATTTTATAGTGTGAATGATATTTTAACTGTTTCAATGAAGTACAGGCGGGACAACATAGGAGAGCAAAGATGTTATTATTTTGCATCTCATATTATTAAATCTCACACTAAATAATGTAGTTTATGTTTCTATTTAATAATTATGATAAAAAATATATTTATTAAAAGTCAGTCAAAACCAATTTCATATGGCGCATCAGTCATTATCATCAAACT
>JXPQ01043703.1:5011-23442 GCA_001014675.1 Ephydra gracilis
CTTAGTAATTGTGATCGAATACCGGCATCTGCATGTGGATGAATTTATTGAGCCAATATTTAAAACAAGTTAATTCTAAGTATTTAAGTGGAGTAACGCGAATACCTATTAATAATTGAAAGATTGTTGGATACAAGCAAACATATAACTAACTGAAGACTAGTGTGATAGATTTTTGTCGTTCATTAACTACAGTGAAAGAGCGTTGCGAATACGAAATATCCAATGAAAGTCTAAGAATCACTATGTTTTCATCAAGCTGTATTATTGTTTAAAACGTAATCGGAACAATTTCTTTGAATTGAAATGTTTAGTTTAGACATTAATGTTTCGTGGTTTACCTCGTGGATGGCTTTCCCTCTACACTCATTTTTTTGTTGTATTTTTCGTTGAAATTTACCGCGCTTAACTGTTTGCTTTTGTTGTAGTAGCTGCTGCGGATGACCAATTTTATTAGAATCCACAATATGTTCCTGATTATGTTTTTGGGAAAGATGAGAATGTGTATTCGTTATTGTGCATGTATTTATAACAATTAGTTTCCATAACTGCTTCAAACGTAGTTTAGCAGGATCATAATCAAAATCGAAACTGTTAAAAGATGTGGTTACACTTGAGCTTGGTACTGAATGTGCCGCAACCTGTGATGCTTGCAGTATTGTCGTCATTTTTACAATTCAATTAATTCAATTAATTTTTCATACTAATACGCTCGTTATCCTGTTAAGAAAGAAACCTTTTTTTCTTTTATATAAAATGTTTTGTTGGTAAAATTGACATGTTTCAAAAAATTACACTCTTGCACCTTTATCAACGCACATATTCTGTTTTTAAGTTTCGATAGCTTACGGCTTTCAATTTTCACGACTTCCAATTAGAGGACACATATTATTAATATTTCGATTAGTTGTTATTTGGTATTCATATTACGGCACTACACTTTTGAGATGTACGGCTTTGCCGAAAGACGGAATGCTACTCATTTGCTGGTTGCGTTTCTACTAACTGGTTCCAGCCTTTAACATTATCTACTCATTGAAAAATTACTGATATAAATGCAAACAATCGTTCACACTACTCGTGGAGTGCTTCGTTTATTTATATTTAGTTATTCTTGTTACAATGAATGCAAAATGAATTTAAAGCTGACTTTCATGAAAGCAAAATTTTATTATCCCTCTTCGATTTCTGAGCAAAAAAAAAAAAAAAAATTAACTCTAAAATTTTCGCTTTAAGTACGGNAAAAAAAATTAACTCTAACATTTTCGCTTTAAGTACGGCGAATGAAAAATTGAAAACATTAACATTACTATAACATTTTCGCCTTAATTTCGGCAAATGAATAATAGAAAACATGAACACACTTGTGCGCGAAAACAACATATTGTATTATAAACTCTTTACTTTCTGAAAATAAGATGCCATGCCTTGAAATGGTAATTAAAGTGTTGAGAAAAATTATTTAAAATAGTAAAAGGTCAGCGAATATATCTCATAAATTCAAATAACGATACACAGACACCGTTTCCATGGCTCCTGAAATTCCATTAATACCACTGATTACTCAACAGAGCGAGGCAAATTTTGACATATTTTAAAGACTCTGTATGCACATGTTTTTGATGAGTGTTTTGGGTTCGAATATTATTAGACAAATTATAAACAATGTCTTTATGTATAAAAGAAATAATTTATTTGATATTATAGGAAAGATCTAAAATGCGGTTATTTGTGTAACGCACTTACTTTATTAAGCTTAGTCTAGTGTAGATATGCGTTCAAAATGGCAGTCTTATTATCAAATTAATATAAATGTATTATGCGGTTCCATAAAAAAATTGTAATTTCTGCTGGAATGGTTAAAAAAGATTTTGAATGAGGTCACACGTCGTATGATTAAAGTTTATGAAACTTGTTGTTAATTAAATTTCATTGGGTTTCATGCAAGTATGCAAGGGTAAAAAGTATTGGAAAACGCTGAACAGTCATTTTATAAGCACTTTACATTTTCTTGGTATAACTTTAGTGAAATTGCTAGTTCATAGACAAAAAATGTTTATTTAACTTTTTGACTGACAGAGCAAATTGGGCAAAAATTTCAATTTATAATAGAACTGGTATTTTGTTTATCTGATGGATAGCCGCAACAATAAGCAATATTTTGTATCATAATGAATGCGAGAGAAGCGGGACTTTAAATTAAAAACAATAGAATAAAAAGTAAAAATTGTTCTGCATTGAACAGCGAAGCTTGATGAAAAATTGAACTTTTAATAAATGCAGTAAAGTGACGCGACTTGAATAATTATATTATTTTAGGAATTGAAAGCTGCGCTGTTTGTATTTAAATATCCCGCAAACTGATATCAATGACACGTTTCGAACGGAGCGTGTTATTTAAAATTAAACTGAAGCAAACGTTCCATAACATATAAAAGTTTAGATCAAAGAGCTAAAAGTAAATCACAATGACCTATATCGTCAAAGAAAATGTTTTGCTGTCGTTAATTCAAATTAAAGATATAGAACAATTCCCTTTTGTGCCTGTTATCGTTGAAGGTTATTTTATTAATAAGTAGCCTTCATTAAACTGTAATGCATACAAATAATCATTTCAAGCTATTTGATTCAAATAGAAATGCATAGAAAAAAAAAAGTAGTTATGCCCATCAATGAATTGACTGGCGGTATTATGGATGTGTGCAAAGTACATAATGCATAGAAGTAATTGTATCCACCTATAACTTTTCCGTGAATATTCCGAAAGCATCATCACTAGCGTAATTAAATTTTTTAAGAATACTCATTTATATGCCCTTTCAATCAACTGGGGATATTATGGATTAGTATTATAGATTGGTGTAAAATATCTAATGTATAGAAACTAACGTTTCTCACAATATGCATCGTGAATATATGCATTGAATAAACAATCGTTTTACGAATGTCCGTCTGTGCATCTGTCACTAAATCAATATATCTCTAGAAAATTTGGGATGACACTAACATAGCCAATTTCAGCACGTAAAATGAGCGGAATCGGATAAAAGTTAGAGAGACTTGCTATATGCCTTAATTGGGCTAATGACCTAGTAATAACTTTAACATTGTTATAAAACATATATGATGTAAAGAAAAATATGATGGGTTCCCCAGTATAACTACATGGTAAAATTGTGAGTTATTTGCCGAAGTTCCCTCAGCTAATCAATTTTATTAAAGAAGGTATTTCGTGTGTAAAAACCTATATACGTCATTGAAAGATTAAGGTGATTCAGGTATTAACAATTAGCTTAGATCGCGAATCTGATTAAAACATTATGGGGATCAGCAACTAACAAACTAGATGATATTTTAGATTATATTGAGAATTATTATAGTCATTAAAAAATTGGTAATCAGGATTATGTTAATATGAATTAAAAAAGAAGAACATGAGTGGAAAAAATAAAGTCTTCTAGTTCTAAAAATATTTTGATGCCACATATATCTGCCTGTCAGCTTGAGTTTAATTCTTAGTTTTTTTTACTCCCTGCATTAGGCAGATGAACTACGTTACATCACATTGATTTTGACATCAAAAACAAAAATTTGTGCAAAGTTTGGTAAATTATTCCAAATGCTGAGAAAATTGGTTCAACTATTGACCAAGGACATCGGTCTTTAAATTGAATCAACCTTTCCAAAACATACCATTTTGTTTGTCCATAGTTGTTAGTAGGTGAGAAACTATTAATTTGAGTAATGCATTCACGAAGCACAGTAGACTTTATAATGTTTCCGCTCATCCAAACTTCCTGCATTTCGTTCATATATTTTTCTGTATCCATTGCTATCAGACAGCGTCACATGATCCCTCCTTCTTCTCGTTCACACATAATTTCTCAAAAACTTCATATCCAAGTCAAAAAGTGCAATATAGTCCTGCACATGATTTTCTCGATAGTTCATATAAAAACCTGCAAGATATCCAAGTGTCATCAAAAACTGATTGTACATGTTTTTAACATATTTTTTTTAAATATAAAACATAAAAGAAAAATGAATCGAAAATAAAAAAAATGGATTAGAACTCTGATAGAATGAGTTGAATATGAATTCATAAATATGAATTCGAACAGCTAGATTATTCGCTGTAGAACTTGAAAATGTGTATGGTTTACTGCTTTTATATGGTTAAGTAAATACCATACGCAGTTTTTGATTGATAAATAGCATACTTTTGGGAAATTATAAATAACTTGGTACCATGAAGTACAGCAAAAAGGCGGTTCACATTGTATTTCATTGATTGCGATAAAAGCAGAAAGCCTATAAATACAAATTAGTGGGTATCATTTGCTATAGTTACATTTTGCTCACAAATGTTGCCGACAAAGCCTGAGAAAAATCAAATATATCGTATCAATTTCGAGGAATACTTGCAACCGAAGAAACCATTCAAGACTAGAAAATTGCTTTTCCACGATGAGTTTAACAATAAACACAGCTTAAACAAAACGAAAATTGAGCAGAAATGGCGGCAATTCAAAGAGAGATTAACAATATCTTTGCAGATTTTAAAAGAAAATCTAAAATTCAAGAAACAGTTGGAGAAACTTGATACGGATGATTCACGCCCATTTAAAAGTAACATTTTACAAAAATGTTCATTTAAATTGCCGAACTTTTTGGTGTTTCTACGTGCACGCAATGATGATGGTGTGTGCAAGCGAAAGTCTGGTTTTGAAATCTATTGTGAGATGGCTAGTATACATGGGTTTTATAATTTCGTTGGAGCCACAACTTGGCAACGTGCCTTGTGGTTTAGTGTCATATTTCTAGCTATATTATTTGCCACGGTCGTATTTATAATGTTATATTTAATTAACATTGCGATGCCATTTATAATATCAACAGAAAGTACTACATATGGCGCCTGGGCGATACCATTTCCTGCTGTAACACTTTGCACTCAAAATCAGATATCAGAATTGGAAGCACGCAGTCTAGCTATGCTATTGTGAGTTATAAAATATATGAAAAATAGTGGATACTCATTGTATTGTTTTGACAGCACAGGTCCAAAAACAGCAATGTCACCGTAATGTATATCATGCAAACACTTCGTTCGGTGTTCTACATGTATGAAGGAATACAAATAAAATCTGATGAGTTGAAAATACTCGATCATTTGCTTAAAGAAAACAATTTAACTTTTACGCAGCTAAGTGAGAACCTATCACCTAGTTGTCAGAGCGAATTAGTGGGTTGCCGGTGGCGTGGACGTATGGACAAATGTGAGAAATTGTTTGAAGTTGTGCGAACACCATTTGGCCTATGCTGCTCTTTTAATTTGGCTTTGCAAAATAATAGGCATACAAAACATACAATTTCTGCTGGTTATAAATCTGGCTTAACAGTACTCATAGCCTATAATAGAAGTGACTATATGGCTGGCATAATAAAAGCAAGTGGATATAAAATGTTAATACATGATGCATCTGATCTACCTGGAATTGGTGGGGAAATATTTTTCGTTCGACCAGACACTAATACGTTCGTAAGCATAACACCGCAGCAAACATATACCACAAAATATGTTAGTGCCGAGAACTTGCATAATCGTCGCTGCTTTTTACCGAAGGAGCCACGCTTGGAAAAATTTGCGAATTACTCGCTTGGAAATTGTTTGGCCGAATGCTACATTAAAATTTTTTTTGAACTATGCAGTTGTGTTCCGTTGCGAATGCAAATGAAGTTAACGAAGTGGAGCCCATGCAATACCACGCAAGTAGCTTGTTTATTAAAGAATTCAGGTATTTGAGCGTAGCATACAAATGAAGTAATAAGACAGTATTACACCCTTCTTTTACGTGTGTAGCTGTTTTTGGAGAGATCGTTTCTGTAAATCAGCACAAAACAATTTCCTATCGTACTAATCGTTATGCTGAGGATTTTATTTGTAAATGCTATCCATCATGCTCATTTAATCAATATTCATCAGTACTGGATATTGGTGTGCTGGATAGAACGTACTCTGCTGAGATTGAACTATTGTAAGTAAATTTTAAGTACTGGTATCAAATTATGGGTTTAAAGAACTTTTGCATTGGCAATGAATCACAAATATTTTTATCTTGAACAATGTGGTATGTGAAATTTCATTTTTCAACATTTCAGTACACATGGTTTTCCAATCGTTCTTCTCTCACAAGAAGAATTACACAAAGTCTTGAAAATACCCAACCCCGATGTAGCTTATTGCTTTGTTTGCCAGAATATGATCAACTGGCATGTTTAACAATTTATTATTCTAAAACACAAAAATTTTAGTTTTTGTAGTAGTAGTTTTTTGAGAGTTATTTGTAAAATATAAAAGAGTGATCGGCATGACAAGAGCATTTTTTTCCTCAGGTTCTTGGAAATATTGAACCCTAATTTTATAATTTAACGTAGAAACGAATTGAACTAACGGAACATTCAAATTCATGTAGTTTTTATAATTTTGTTTAATGTTTCCATTTTCACATTACAATTCGGGTATCAAATATAATAATTTTAAAAAGTTATACTTCATATAAGAAAATACATTGCAATATACTCGTTTTTAGTAAAGTACCCGAGGGTGTAGACTAACTTGGGCCATACACTAACTAAGCGTAACATTTTACAAAATACAGCCAAAACATGCATACTTTGTGTATAAACAAAGCCATAATACTATCAATAATTTCAGGCTATGGATATTAGAATTTACTGTGGAGATATCTGTTTCTTATTAATATTAATATTAATTCTATATTTTTTATTAGCAAGGCCGTTCCATTTAAAAATCCAATTTTCTTGCATATTTACTATGCTGATTTGGCAGTGCATAAACTCCGTATGGACGTCTTTGAGAATTGGCTTTCGTTTATTGGTAAACTTTTTAAAGATTTTCGAAGCTATTTGTTATAAATTCTGAATCATCAGGCACATTTGGCGGCATTACTGGCCTATTTATGGGCTGCAGCTTTGTGTCGGTTTGTGAGTTGATTTTCTTTGTATTTGTGCGTCCGGCATGTAATTGGCTGACAAAGCAGCAAATTCGTTATCGTATTAATCAGCGAGTAAAACAAGCGGCAGCAGAAAAAGTAACGCGATTGGCAGACCAAACAAAAAAATGAAAAAACAGTAAAAAAGCAAAACCACCGGAATCAAAGAATGGAAATTTGGTGTTCTTATGAAGACCATCTAAAATGCTTAAGGTCATTACAGTAGAATAATTATAACAATTTATTAATAGTTAATTGAACTTATCTAGTAGTTAAACACTAATGGCGTATTAATTTGGATTGGTCTTTAAGAATAAATTGATATTCATATTAGTGAACTATCATTATTTGGGAAACAAACATTAATCAGCTAGAGAATGTGTGAAACGTAAAGTATCGCATTCAGAAACTTTGATTTGTGCAACTAAAAATAGTAAAAGAAAAATCGATAATGAAAGTTCTATTAAATTTAATGTTCAATCCAGTTCAATGGAAATGTATTTCGAAGTCGGTTTAAGGGGACCATCGAATGACGAACAAAGTGTACAAGTATTTGGCGTTCCAAATTTATACCTAATTACTAAAACAGATTTTAAAAGTGGAGCATGCGATGCCGTTGGTCACGAGAAACGCAATAGAGAGATTATATTACAAAAAAACCTATATTCCCCAGAAGTATATTCGAAATGGAAAATAGATTCAAAAGCAGATTCATTCTAACTAAATCAATCAAGGATATTTTGATAAACTACAGTAACACAACTTCATTACATGGCTTAAACTACATTACCACAGCCAATATATTGCGAAAGGAACGTATCTTTTGGCTATTCATTGTTGGCACTGCAATCATTGTGTCCATAGCACTAGTCGTGTATTCGTGGTATTGGAATCGGCAGACTCCGACGGTAACTGTGATTGAAAGCTCACATTTCCCCACATGGAATATACCATTCCCTTCTGTAACTATTTGCAATTTCAATAAAATTTCGAACGCAAAAGCTCAAGGATTACTAAAACGCATGTAAGTAAATTTCGTCTTGTTAACTTGTTGAAGATTACTGAGGCCACTAGTAGCAATTTTTATGAATTTTACATAATATCACGAATTACATACTTTTATGACATGGTGTTATATGCTCAAATTGAAAGTTGAAAACAGATTAATTTCAATTATATAGCTTCATTTTCTAACATGCTAGATACAGTTGTGGTATTCTGTTTAGTGATTAGTATCAAGTTATAGCTGACTTGTCGCTTTTTTGTATAAAGTGATTATTACATCAATGATGATCACGCTTTACTTAATGATTTTTGCGTGGCACGTATTTATGAAAAAAGGGTTTGTTGGTTTTAAAGGTTTTGAATTTAATTTTTTTATTTATTGATAGTTCAGCAAAGGTGTGAATTGTTACTAATAGTTTCATCGAACTAAAAATTTTTAAGTTTTGTTTAATTTATTTTTCAACATATGTCTATGGAGCAAAAACATATAAAAATAACGCAATATTACATGTAAGTGCTCTCTGCAAAGAGAACCCAACATTTTTTATTTTCACTTTCGACTGCCAATAATCTAAAAATCTAAAATACCACTTCAGTTTCATTTAATGTGGGCTATTTATAAAAATTATTTTTTATCAACATTTTTTAAGTTATATTTCAACAATTTCAAAATGTTTTAATTAATTTGTGTGTTGCTTGTGCGACATCACACGAATAGCTTCACTGATCAATATTTCCCTTAATACGGCATAGAAGAATAGGAAATATAGCATTTTCCTTAATAAGAGTTTTTTAATCATGTTCAAATGATATTCAGAAGGATCAGTAATTTTAATCCGATTTTTTCAGTAAGCGTTCATCAGGAATAACTGAAAATGATATTGAAAAGCTTTTTCGCATGACAATGTATTTTGGATTCCCCATAAATCAAAGTAATATAAACATTAAGCTATACAATAATGTACTACTGGAGAATAATTTAACCTTAAGCGATGTTATGCGAAGTCTGTCTCCTGATTGCATGAACATGATATCACGCTGTTTTTGGAAAGGTACAAAAACCCGCTGTGATAGTTTGTTTCAACGAATCCAAACCGTCGAAGGAGTTTGTTGTGCTTTCAACTATTTTGCTCGCCATAGAAATACTTTTCCTGAGTGAGTAACCTTTTCCTCACTTGTCTATTTCACTATTTCCAAATATGTTAATTTTCGTAGAAAAATTGCATATCAAGTGCCAAAACGACCGTACCGAGTAACAGGCTGCGGCTATCCAACCGGCTTGTCGGTGGTACTTAATCCTTTGGAATACGATTATTATGGTACATACTATAGCAGCTATGGCTTTCGTTTATTTTTACACGATGCTTACAATATACCCGATGAAAATGCCGAAACCAAAGTGATCACATCTATGCGTGAGACTTTTGTGCGTATTAATCCAGAATCAACATATGCGACTAATGACATAAGACGTATGCAAAGAAATATTCGGAATTGCTTATTTTTCAATGAACGTAAGCTGGATATGATGCAGAAATATTCTTTTATTAATTGTATGGCTGAGTGTCGCATTAAACTGTTATTTGAAAAATGTGGCTGTATACCTGCAAACATGCCGAATAATGGTACTATGCCTTTATGCGGAATTATGGAAATTTATTGTATAATGGATCAGAAAGGTAACATTTGCCTGAAACAGAACATTCTCCTACCTTTTATCACTATATATCAGAGATTTTTTCGCGTGCTCTTCCGAAGAAAAACTCTACTCTTCCTACGTCGCAACATGTGGAGACATTTCCATGCAACTGTATGCCTGATTGTGAAACAAATCATTACGTCTCTGAAATCACAATGGGCCTATTGAACGAAACGTTCTCATCAGAAAATATGTGAGAATTGCGAAACATATTTCATTTTGTGTTTTAACCGTTTGGTTTTTACAGTTTAAACTCTACGAATCTGAAGTCTAATAGCAGCATTTTGTTGCACGTATTCTTCAGCGATTTAATGAGCACACGTTTTCGAATGGAAATCTTTCAAAACTGGCTCTCTGCTATAGGTAAGTGGATTTAATTTCTAAATTGTCCTCATCTAAATCATTCTTTGCAGCTTCATTTGGTGGTCTACTAGGCTTGATAATGGGCTTCAGTATTGTCACAGCCTTTGAGTTCGTGTATTTTATAACATTCCGAATAATTTTCCATTATTACAATACTACCTTTTAATGTGGCATTGGCATTATTTACAAAATTAAAGTAAATTAGAGTCAAAATTCTTTGCAAATCGACTATATATTACCCTTTCATATTATAAATTGAGAGTAGTCTTTATAATTCAAATTATGGATGTTTACAAAATGAATTTTCGTCTGTTGGATAATAGAAGATCTCTGAAAGGCACTCTTACTATGTCCGTGTCCTCAACTTAGATATGTCAAAATGCCAAATTGGTATCAATTTCAATGTAAATGATGGCTTTATATCAAATTTCGGCAAGTTCAATTTTATTTATTTTGCCGTATACCATGGCAACAACTGTCTGTCTCGCAAACTCGCAAATTCTTAACACCTGCGAATGCTAGAGGATGAATTTAAATTGATTTTAATTGAATTCGTCAGTAAAAGCTGTTCAAGAGTTACGTATTTTCTGGTCATAGAAGAAAAATTAACCTTTATCAACACCATAGCAAAAAAAATGTTTTTTTATAGCCAGCGAACAGAGCTGCAGAATACAGAGAAAATATTAGACTAATGGTTTCCATATTTAGAGAATTATTCAAGAAGTATTGAATGTTTTATATTGTTTGTTGGCATTCCATTAATTTGCACTGCTTACTTAAACTGCTGTTCCTGACTCAAACTTCATTCCTTCCAGTGATTATTTATTATTATTACTTAACTCTTATTGGCAGTTTGATTTTTTGGTTAGGTTTGTATATATGCGCATTACATACTCCGTAATGAATTCAATCATACCAAACAAATATCGTTTTCTTTATTTATTGAAAATATTAATTGCCGGCAGTTTGTCTGTTTATTTATTAAAGTATCCCAATTTTTGAACTTCATTTACCATTGCTACTATTGAGTCCAACGTTTCCTCGCCAGTAGGTATGATTTGTGAGGGTGGTAATTTGAAACCGGTAATGAACGAATTAGAGGATGGGCGTAATTCATAAGTGAATGACATTTGGGTCCCTACTACGCCATAAGCCCAATCAACACTTGAACCAGCAGCTGGGTAGATAGCATCATAAACATTGCCACCAGTATATTTGGTTCCATATCGCTTATTTAAAGCCGCAACTGTAGCATCAAACACTTGCTTGTAGTCTTTCACATTTGGTGGCAATTCTGATGTGTGTCCATATGGATACAACAAAAATTGTGAGTAGGCATGGAAGGAAATATACAATTTAATCTTATTTTTCAATGATGCAATATAATTGGATAGCGATCGTGTTTCGATTTCCGAAAATGCCATTGGACCGGAATAAGTGTCAGCGCATGGATTTTGACTAGTACCAACTTCATTCCAATGGAAATCCCAATTACGATTAGGATCAGCACCAAAGCAATTACCATATGGCTTTCGTGTTTTACGCCACATACGATCGGTGGTATGTGTATACACATAACCATCAGGATTTGCATGTGGAATAATATACCAATCATATTTTTGGGCGATATCCTTAATGGCGGCATTTTTGGATGTTAGCAATTGATTTATGACATATGTAGCTGTAGCCGGTGCAATCCATTCACGTGCGTGAATACCGGCTTCGAGGAATATACCGGGTTTGTTTGTCTGTTCATTGTTGAAGGAAATCTTCACACCAAGAATAGACCGCCCCTGATAAGATTTACCACCTTCGATAAGCGTAACAACACCGGGATATTGTGTAGCCAAACTTTGTAACCACCTGTAAGTATCATCCAATTCATAGTATTGTGTCCACCCATAGTCAATGTTGCGTCCTTGTGGAGCAACATCATTAGGATCCAAATCCAATAAACTTTGTAAATTTGGCTCTACCATTTCATATTGGATTTCATTCCTACCCATGATTTCCAAAAAGTCTGGTAGCTTATGTGGCGCTACAACAATATGTACATCCTGTCCAATTTTATGGACACCTTCAAAAATAATTATCGAATCACTCGCACCATCGAGATCGTGTAATTTTGCTAAAGCGTCTACTGTCTGCGGTTTCACTTTGTAGACACGGTAATTGTCGTAGCGTGCGCGCTCTTCGCTATAGGCCACTGTTAGGCACAGCCCGAAAACAAAGGCTAATTTCAACATATTTGAAATTTGTCGTCAAATGTAACTGTTTGCAATTTCATAGGTTTTGTGCTTTTATAGGTTTTGTTCGGTATATAAATCAGCTGGATAGCATATATTATCCAAAGCCTGGTGCTTATACACATTAATGCTAAAGTTCCAACAACTGATAGTACGAAAGCAAGTACTTTAGCTTATCGTCATTTTAGTATCTGCCATTTGAAGTGTGCATTTTCGTTTTTTATTTTTACTGTATAAATAAATACGCATTTGAATGCTACTTAAGCAACTCACTTTAAAGTTTTGGGCTTATATCAGTATTCGATTTTGATTTCTATTATAAACAAAGCGTTTATTGAATTATCTTTATCGTAGACAATATCAGTTACCTGCGCAATCTTTACGCTTGTAAATATTAATAAATCACAATCTTAAAAAATGTTATATAGTTCCAATGGTCTCGTGTGAAATAATTTTTGAAAAATTTATGTATTTAACTTGTAAAAGTTTTATGAAATATAAAAAAAAACAACTTAACTTATAGTTTTATTTTCTTAAGTGGTTACATGTATGCACGATTTGAATGATTAAGTATGAAAATAAATCTTTTTTTCACAAATCACTTTTTCTTTTTAGATCTAGGACATTTTTTGAATATGTGACATATGCACTTATTGAGGAAAACAGTATTAGGAGTGGAACAATTTTCTCTGAAGAGGTATCCTCTTCAACCCAATACTTACATTGCGAAATGAATTTTCTATGCGATTCTTAGCATAATTGCTTTTGAAATAAATGGTCAACAACGATTATTTCTATGAATTACCTTGAATAATATGACTTGAACTATTATAACTTAAAAATTAAGTGGGTAACCCTTTAATAGAGCAGAATAAATACAAATCAATTGAATTTTATATATGATTCTTAGCATGATTCCTTTTGACATCAATGCTCGAAACCAATTATATCTATGCATTACATAGAATAATAGGACTTGAACTATTATAACTTACAAATTTAGCGGGTAACTAATTAATAGCAGATTAAAAAAATGAATTGAACTGTTGTTTGCATAACATTTATTATTAAATTACCTCAATCATTTCCACAAGCGAATCTAAAAATTCTTTTCTTGTAGGTATGATTTGGGAAGCAGGTAATTTGAAGTCTTCTAAAAAGTTTATAGTTGAACCCCTTAGCTCATAAACAACTGAAAAAAATATCAATATGGCGTTGCTGGTAACGAACAAGAAATTTTAGATCCACTCAATTGACACCTAATCCAGAAAAATGATATAGAGCGTCATAAATGGTACTTACAGTATATTTAGTGCCATAGAGACGTTTTTATACCAACAATTACTATATTAAAGACACGTTTTAAACCTTCATAAGGTTTGTAATATCATTAATTGAACTTGTCTGGATATTAACAACTGGCACACATGATAGTAAGTCGTAGCGCTTTTGTTTTGCCGCGATAATAAATTATTTAAAAAAAAAAAAATTTTAAATAAACTTCAAGGGTTTTATTCCAAAATAATGCATCATATCATAAGGCTGTCTTTGTCAACAAATATTTTACTTAAATTAAACCAACAACATCGAATACCCCCTGGACCTTTTTTAACCAAAACTAAAATTATCAATTCGAGACAGTCGTTTTCAGTGGAGAGGATATAAAACAAATTCGGAGCGAGAAAAACTTTTCTTTTAAGTAATGTGTTATAAAATGCTTCCATAAGTGCAAGTAACAAAAGGAATATTGAAGAAATTCGCAATTTCTCAAAAGTCTTGTTTCCATCGTATCCCATAATAAATAGTATACAGATTCTAAACGATGATATATTCGTTCAATTACCCATTAATACATTTTATTATTACTATTCATATTTCCAGAACAAGACTATACCGTACTACAGATAACCAAAGTGGTTTACATAGTTGTTAATCACAGTACAGTAGTTGAAATGCTAATTCAATCGAAGTATGTTAAGGCGAATCCAGCTTTATGCCAATTTATGACAAGGCTTAGATAATGAAAACAAAAAGTTACATAATCAGTAAGTTTATTTTATTTGGAACCAATTTTCAAGGATTGTTCTTATGGCCAGTGAATAGGTTGATACTATCCTTTTTTGTACTTTTTAGATCATATTATTCAATTGATGAGCGTCTGTTCCATTGGAGTATACGACCCAATATTCGGATGTGTTTTACCACTAATGAAATAAGTCATCTTATGGTTCGATTGATTTACCATTATTAGGTGTTGGCAGAGCCTTTGGTATAGTTAAAATTATTTTGCCTGCGTGAAGAGGACAGACGAGGTTTGAAGAAACCCGAAAAATATAAGCGTTATTCGCATTGCCTACCTGCATGTGATAATGCCAACTACGAAATAACCGATATGGTCAATTCATAAGAAAATAAGATTATTAAAATAAAACGTGAATTTCTGTTATATTTACAATTGTTATCAATTTTTCACACTTTTTCATGCTAATGGATTTTAGCGTTTCAATATATTTGTCTTTCTATATGCCATTTGTTAATTTTGCAAAATTGGAATAGAATACTTTCCAATGCATCGCTGATAATGTTCAGCTACCTTTTTTCATTTATTTAGTATACGTACGCGAAATAGGTATTTCGAATAATTACTCAAATTAAGCAATACAAACAGTATGAGCCTCCTTCCACTTTTCAATTACATTGAGAATCACGCGAATAAATATCCTAAAGTTCAGAAAACACTGCAATTAACAGCTTCTAATATTATCACACATAACCAAGCAGAGTCTCACAATGCGGGTAACATTTACAAAAATAACTGTAAATTGCTGATATAAATACATCTCATTTACAGAATTAAAGAATTTTCTACGTCGTAATATAATGGAATATTATTCATTTCATATATTGGCTGAACAGCATATAACCGATAAACAAAATCGTTTGAATATTGAGAGAGCAGCAGAAACCACTTTCACGAATTTTTTCAAATTATGCGAGCAAATCAAGCGATTTGATTTTGAAAGAATTCTTGAACTGAACATGAGTACTCAAGAAATACAGATGCAAAATTATGTTGTAGATACACAGAATTCTCATGATCAGGAAGCACAGATGGTGGTGCAGATGAATAATCGGAATATCGGTAGATAATTAATGGCATATAAAGTACATGTAGAGCAATTAATAATGTGATTGTTTTTGATAACATATAGCTCAAAAATTACGCTACGCTCAACAAAGAAACTATGATTCCTTACTGATATTAGCCAAAATTAAAGGGGACATGCAAAAATTTCGAAAAGTCAAACGACAAAAACTCACTGCACTTAAAATGAAACGCAATGAGCAAATTGTTCATCTGCTGCGGTCCTTTAAAAGGACTGAGCGATTGAAAGAAGAGGTATGCAATGTTATTCCAGTTATCAAATAACCTTTTAGACAAATGTTTGTTTTAATACAGAAGTACAATTATCAATGTAACCGCGGCAATATTGCCACGCTTACTAAGTTAAAATTGAACTTGCTTACAAAATATGATGAACTGAAAAAAAACGAATTGAGAATACTAAACTTCGTTCGAAACAGAAAGGGTGAAAGACATCTATACGCAGATCCTATATACGCCGTGGAGCCTGAAGCTTGTTTGTTAAACATGTATCCAAAAGCATACAACAAAAACAGTTGTGTTGATGATATTCTAAATAATCAAAGAAATAATATTAAAGCCAAACCAGTGCCAGAATTAAAATCAATATTACAGAAAAACGTAAATAGCAAACTAAATCTTCTTTCTGGTGGAACGCAATTCAAACAAGTTCAATTTCTATTACCGGAAACAAAATCCTCAAAGCTTGATTTTGAAGAAACTATAGAGACAAATGGAAGTCATGAAACAAATACAAATAGGGCGCTTGCGAATATCAAAGACACAGGCGAACTGCAAAACAACGGCATTTGTGACAATACCCACCAGCAAAAATTTACTGGTATTGAAATCATAGGATGCCGAACGGTAAATGAAATTGAAGCTTCTTTTAATGAATCAGAAACTAGCTCTGTGGAACTAAGTGAATCTACTGAAATTGTTCCAGGAGAGCCAAAAATTGTCAAAAACCTGCAAAAACTAAAAGCATTAAACGATTTTACGAAATATTTACTGGCAGACACGGTCGAAGATACTAATGTTGATTCCACGCGAGGCAGTAATGTCCATAAATACAAAAGAAATATTACAGATGAAGAATTATTTTTTGGATCAGAATCAATGGTTAATGTTGATTGCATTGCCAACAATGAGATAATGTTGTTGGATTTAAGTGGAAGCGAACTCGAATCTAATATAAATGATAATTTTTTTTAAAAATATTTTAAACACGCTAATTACGTTGTTTTATCTTATTAATGATGCAAGTAAATTTCCAATTCTAGCATATAATTATCCTTACATTGAATGTTGTCTAGGGTTCAAGACCTTGAAATCCCTGATATCTAAGTGAAAAATTCATTGAAAATGTTTATTTAGTACTATGGAATTTGTAAAAGTGAAGTTAACAATTTTTATAAATAAATTTCGTTTTGTTTTAATTTATTCATGTAAAAAATTAGTTACGATGGAATGGCAATAATATACCATTTGTCCACCTATAGATAAACAAGAGTGTTCGTATGCAATTTATTCGTTTAATAATCTTCACCACGAGATACAATCTCCTTGCAAGTTGGCCTCAACATAATTGTATGCTCATATTGGGCGGTATAGCAACCTTTAATATCGCACAATGGTGGATATGCTTCAACTACACCCTTCTCGCATAAATCTTTCAGTGCCATTTGGTATTTTGAAGCTCCGGCCCGATCCAACCAACGCTTACAAAAAGCCAACGTACCAAAGTGCTTATTAATGGTACCCAAAAGTTGCTTAGAAGATTGCAAACGTAAAGGCACAAATGGTGCCTCGAAATTTTTCATATAATGAGAACAGTCCATGTCGTCATGTACAAGACCTCTTCCAGTCGATCCGAATGTTTCGATTGCATAGAATTCATTCTCTTCCATACGTGTTGATTCACCGCCTTTCACAATGGGAACAGTTTTTCCAGAGTGAATACCTATTGAACAAAAACGAAATAGACAAAGTCATCTGGAATTTTTGTTCTACTTACGATATGGACTTATTGAATGTCCGTTTAGATTTCGTATGGATTTAATTTGATAAGTTTTACCATCCAGCTCAATTTCATAAGACTCCATAACCTCTTGTATGGCAGCTCCTATATCACATAGACGTACATCAATGCCCGCTTCCTTTATGCCAGTATTCGTGGCATCCTTTACAGCCTGTAGTAGCTTGTCGTATTTATCATTGAATGTCAATGTAAATGCACAATCAATAATACGTCCCTTGATATGGGTGCCAAAGTCGATTTTACATACATCATCATATTGCAATACGGTGGGATCGCCGGCATTTGGTGTATAATGTGCAGCGCAATGATTTAATGAGCAACCAGTTGGAAAAGCCAAACCAGCTTCTAAACCATTTTCACCAATTAAGAGACGTGCTGTATTCTCTAATTCCTCACAGATCTGTATCATTGTCATGCCAGGCTTAATGTATTTTTGCATATACTGACGCGTTTGTCGATGTGCTTCGGCTGCTTGGCGAAGCTCCTGATAAATTTCGTTGTGCATACGATCTAGAGCACGTTTCTCCTCAGATGTAAAACGATCTTTAGCCGTACGATTATCGGCCATATCCTTTGGAACAGGATGCTCCACAATTTCGCCTTCGGGAAAATTGCCATCAGGGTAAAGTTCAGATATTGGAATACTAGGGGGGTCAGTTTGTTTTTTAGGAACGCCAGTATTTTTATTCTTTTTATTTTTTTTCTTTCCACCTGATGCCACTTTTCTTCCGATTTCTGTTGCGTTTGCATCATTATTTGTGGTGCCATTAGTTGCAGCAACATCAGTTATATCATGTGCGCTGCTACCGTCGCCTGCCGTAGCTTTAGCAGCAGCTTCAGCTAATTTTATACATTTTAATTTGAAAAGGGCTAAATATATACTTTATTTCAAATTACCTTGTCTCAATTTTTTATT
>JXPQ01044197.1:0-13985 GCA_001014675.1 Ephydra gracilis
AATCATAACCATAGCTCTAATATAAATAATACTCAGTAATTAGAATGTGTATAGTTATAATAACAGAAATTAGAATATAAATGATTAGAATATCAATAGTCATAATAATAATTACGATGATAACTATAAATATAAGATATGGCATATCCTATAACACTTTTCACAATGACATAATGAATCCTACAGTACACACCCCTCACACGTCAAATTCAACTAATGAATCATAAAACAAACCAATTCGGTAGACAAGCTGCCATGTAGCTAAGCAGGATGTTGCAATTGGAAATATTATGACAAACAATATTAAATAATATATATTATACCAATAAATCAATAACTCTAAAGATACTTAATAATAATAAGAGAAAGAACTATAAACCAATAGAGATAACGATAAATTAGAAAAGTATAACATACTGGCTGCTGATTTAACAAATTAACTTTTTATATATTATGCCATCGAACTACTTTAGATGTGGCCTACATTGATCGCTGTGAATCGAAATATAGCGAACCGGACTGCTCGACTAAAATACTCCCAACGATAAGGCATGCATTTTGAAATCCGGTGGGCAGAATAGTGAAGTTAGTATGCTGATTGATAGATTTCTTATACCTCGTGTTTATTATTTAATATTGTGTAACTTGTAATATAATTTAATATTTAAAAATAAGCATTGCGTCGATTTCACTAACGAGATATGTTACAATAAAAAAAAAAGTTATAAAAGCTAAACATGAAAATGATCAGTATTGGGAAAATAAGAATTGAAAGATGTAGGCAGCTTAAACAAAAACGAATAAACGCAACTCGTTCTACTGATTTATAATTAAAAATTAAGATTATTTAGCTACTTGTTTAGCTCATCGTTATAAGAGGTAGAAGTAGAAGATTCTGTAGAATTCTCAGACACGAAAAACCGATATTGTCGGTATATTGATATCATTATAAAAACTTATGTGAGATCCAAAGCCAAAGCATAGCAATACCGCATATGTGATGCATACATCATGTGATAATACACAATCTATTCATGGTAGCAATATTTTATATGGTGTCGACTGATGACATAATATCAAAGTGTATATTTGTATTAGCAACTTTCCTAATAATATAAAAAAAATTATTTTCAAAATGCATGTTTTTATCGACGGCATTATTGAACTGACATTACTTTTTTATTTTCATTTTTGGCGTTCCATACACATTTTGTTTCGCTATACAAAATATAGCATTTCTTTTCATCTCTAAAATTAAAAGAGTCATATATGGAAGGTATCTCATATTTTGGATTTGTATATAGTGTGTAATGCGAAGCAGTAATCCTTTACAAATATAGGCGTTCCAAAAAATAGTCTTGGTCATGGTCAAGTAAAAAAAAATTTAAACAAGTAGATTGATAAATTGGGGCTATGTTTTTAAACCCTTTTTTTTGGCCATGTAGGTGTCTAATTTTGAGCGAATCATTTTAAGTTTTGGTGCGTACATCGATTATATTTATATTCACTTAATGCTGAAATTTCATAGAATTAAAATTATAACTTTGTGTAATATATCATTAAAGCCTCTTCTGGTGCCACATAGGTGTAATGGAGGTACCGCTGACTTTTACCCAATCAAGCACATTTTTTATATTTATGTTCACTCAGAACTGTAATTTCGAAAAGATAAAACTATAACTATGCGTAATTCTGCATCAAAGCTTCTATTGAGACCATATAAGTGCACTGGACGTATCTCTGATTATAATTCAATCGTGCTTATTTGAAGAACCTGGTTAGAGGTCTTGATTATTCATCTAATTACGAGAAATATTAATCTTTACGGCTGTAGTAAATATATTGTCATAATAATAAAATATTGGTCGCATCTTTACCAAATTCATTTTTCAATCTAAGTTCTTTCCATTTTTTGTTGAGTAAGCCATCTTGATAGTTTTTGTCTGCGGACGAACAGTCACACACGGCTAAATCATTATCATATCCGTTTAAATTTTGATAAGTCTCCGACCACACGCTCCTGGTGTTACAGACGAAATTCACTAAACTTATATAAATTTTGACAATTTCATTGGCAACGTGTTTTAAAAAACAAAAAAATATCGGTATTGCGGGGATAATTTCCCAAACTTTTGATTTTGTTCAAAACGAATTTTTCTAAAATGTATCTTGTGACATTTGGATGTATAGGATATATCTGTTCACCAGTGTACAGGATAACTTGAGTAACAGTTAAGCTAATTTAATTAAGTTTGTTTTCGCAACACATTTTCAAACAGAAATGTGAAGCTCGTGACCAAAAGAGTGCGCACGTTCATGAGATTCCTGGGTTTTAATCTTATTTAATTAAAACACTGGTAAACGTTCTATGGGAGTTTCATTTTATGAACCGATATGTCACTTTCACGGTGTTGATGGTATGCTTTTTCTATACTCACGCGCCCAATTAATTGCCTTTTTCAGTAAAGTCCGTCATGCATAGAAATACTTCATGCTTTTTGGAGAGATATGCATAGAAAAACATAAATAAATAAATAAAATAATAGGTAAATTGTGTGATGTCGATCTATGCGCCTGTGACCACAATGAAATGCGTGGTTTTTGCACCTACGTATCGGTGCAATACGATTCGTGATTGAGCAAAACAGATCCATAGCTTCGCGTGCCTCCCATAGAATTCTTGTGCACTCTTTTACAGAGATTAACACAAAAGCTAGGCATTTCATCACATGTTACTTGTAAACTGGATAAAAGCCAGTTGTTCATCGAAAGTTACTGAAATTCTCTATTGCAGCATCGTTTTGACATTTCCAAAATAGTTTTGAATTTCAGTAGTATTGGGCTATAGACCTTTGAATCAAATTTCACTAAAATTGTGATGAAAGAAGTGAGTCTGTCGCAAGTTAGTGGCATATGATATTGCAGCACTTTCTGATATTTTCATTGTATTCTTGAATTTGAAGTAAATGAGAATAATGGGTTGTTTGTTTCGGAAGTTACGGAAATGTGGTATTGCTCAATTTTATTCTGGTGTTCATAAAATTCTCGAGTTTCAACGAACTCGGGTAATAATTTCGAGTCGCTCCTATCGAACTTTTAATCTCGAATTCACTGAAATAAGCATAAAAAATAGTGAATTAATCGAGAGTTACAGAGTTAAATATTGTAGTATATTTTTTCTACGCGAGCAATTAAAATGGAAATAGAACTTAAGAACATAAAATTCCATCCATTTAGGAAGTAGGGGTATTATAAAATCAGTTGTCCGTGTCCATTCCATCGTTCTTGTTGTGCCATCATCACGCCCAAATTGAGTGATCTGAAACCTTTTAATGAGAAAACCGGTCACCACAGAAGTAAATCTAGCTTATCCAACCGTCTGCCTGTCCGTCAAAAGCTAGAAAGACAAAGTTGAGGTAGCTTAACAAAATTTGGGTTTCATGTTATTTTGATTCGACCCATCTTTCGGATTGATATTTTGCAATAGCCTTTACTGTCCGATTTCGGAGTTTATTTTAGTGATGTCTTATAACAAAATTTATCTTTTTAACTGGTGAATGTTATAAATACAAACCTCTACTATGAGTAAACGGAATAGCAATACTGGTGGTGTATATTTTGATAGCAATTTATCAACTCGTTCTGTGTCAGAGCGAAAAGAATATAATGTTAATTCAAGGCACAATTTAAAAAAAAATATTAGAAACAAATAAAAAAGTAACAGTCGGCGTAGGCCGATAATGTTATATACGTCGCTTGACCATTAAATCTGAAACGGCTTATCAGTTTAAATTGTAGGGTATTAATTTCATAAGTTTTATTTCATTCAACATGTTTTAAAAATTTAAATGATATCTATGCGTAATTCCGTATTACAGCCTCTATTGGGACCAAATAGGTATACCTGAGGTGACTCTAACTTCCATCGAATCATCGGTTAATACCTTCATTATATGTATGTTCATTCGTTACTGAAATTTCGCAAAATTTAAAATGCAACTGTATGTAGTTTATTTAACCCTCTATTGGGTGCATATAGGTGTACTGGAGGTACATCAAAGTTTCAGTCAACCCTGTCTATTTTTCGAACACGGTTAGATGCCTTGATCGCCAACCTAGTTACGAAATTTCATTTAAGAACATTTTGAGCAAAGGTGAGTACTGGAGAATCACAAAATATTGGTGAAATCTTTACCAAATTTCAACTTCGATCTAATACTTTTCCATGGAATGTGTGTTCAAAATTTCGCAAATCTAGTTCAAGCACTTCTTTATAGTTTTTGCATATGGACGGACAGACATGGCTAAATAAATTGCTGAGGTGATGTTCATCATATTGGTATAGAATTTCAAAAGCCTTCGAACACTCGTTCTGGGTGTTACAAACGTATGCCCAAAACTTATGTACACTGTGCCCACTTCTTTGGCGATGTGTATAAAAATGTTTTAAATTTATTCGAACTGCTGATGACATGAATGGCTAATTAAGTATAGCTTGGCTGTTTAATTTATATTTAAAAAAACGTATATCATGCCAAAACCATTTTGTGACCTCATACTTTATGATGTATTTTTTAATTACTTTTTAGAAGCTATAATAAAATGTTTCCACATGCTATTGCCACCTTAATAAAACATACAATTTATATCATACCTCGCAGATTGTTTAATAAGTACCCGTGTTAGAAATAAGACGTAATTTCTTAAGAACATGTTTTTTGTTTCAGCAAAGCTCAAACATTCCTGCCATTTTTTTATCCGTCCAATAAATAGGATTTGTCCAACTCTGCAAAATATGCCTCTGTCTTGGTGGCTCGATGACTTGACCCCGTTAGAGCAAAATTTTTTTCCCACGAGCCATGTTCTCATGTTAGTGAACAAGAAGAAGTGGTGCAATAACTGTAGTATTATCCACTTATTGTTTTTCCTTTTTCTACAAAATCCACGAGGATGACTGCATTTGCATCCCAAAAATTGTTGCCATGACCTTTCCAGCTATTGGGAGCGTGTTTGCTTTCTTTGCAGTAGATTGTCCGGGAGAAATCAATTTTGTTTATTGTTCCTTACTTTCTTCTGTGTAATGAGATATCGAGGTTCCATCAAGTGTGACAATCGGAATTAAAAAATTCCTTTGAATTTCGCTTGAATTGTACTAAACACTGTTTCGAAATTAACAGCCGCATGCGCTTGTTGCCCACCGTGGGGAATCACGGCACCCATCAGCCCGAGAATTTCTTCAACGCCAACTTGTTATATAAAATATTAACTGCCATTCCCTTCGAAATACCTATGGCCTCTGCCACTTCGGGCACTTGCACCGAAATTAAAGTAATGTCTAACTGTGGTCATAGATGACATAAAAATCTTCCATCTTTGCTTCCCCTCGCATTTTTTCCCAACCAAAAACAATAAGGTAAGTTCCGAAGGATCCTGGTCTTTTTACCGAAACACGCTTACTGAAACGGCTGCCAAACCCAAGCCTTTCAATCAGTTTGAAATTTTTTCATCCTGATTTTATAAATGGCAGCACACGGTCATAACACTAACTTTATTGAAAATGATTCGTATGCTTTTAAAACATAAAATTTTTTGGCAGGCAGATTGATGGATTAGCAGTACAGAATATTACGGCCATGATAACAGATCAACGTGGACTTCAATAAAAAATAAGAAGCACTTGGGAAGGATATCCAAACAAACGTCAGAGATTACGATTAAAACGATAAAAATATAACTTTTTTTTTAATTAACTGATCTTGACCTTAGCTATCATGCTGCTACAATCTTGCCTATGCTTTTCAGCTAAATGCATTTGGAATTCAAATATCGTTTAATACTGGGTACCAGTGTAGCCTCCGGCTTCAAAATTTGCTTGACTCTGTCAAGCCCACTTAACGCGGCATGTATGAACATCGTAATAAAAACTATATATCTTACGTACTGTTTTCACGAAGTGAGGTATAGTAGGTATTATAATTGTATTGCTTATGCGCTTTTTGTTTTCTGACAGACGGATCTTTTACTTATTAGCTTTATTACTCCCTGCAAATACCTACTCGCATGGGTAGTTCTTATTTTGATATCTGGGCTGTCGTGATTTTGGGTGCTTGCGCTTGTACCTAGCTACACCAAGTTCTTAATTATCTTGCATACGAAGACATTAGTGCAACGAATTCTTCTGGATCACCCACAGTACTTTGCCTTATTCTACTTAACACATAGACCCATCTTCTCCACTTCATTAGCGAATGGGGGTGCAGTTTTATTTCGGCCAATGATGTGCATATCCTCGGTCTAAGCGCGACTCTTAAGCTAGATAGTGGCACTGTGTTTAAACGCCACTGCTCAAATTATTTTTTCTATCAGCAAGTTAAAAAAGACCCAAGAGAGAGAATAACCTTATCTGAAGCTCTGAAAACATGGTAAATATGAATTTGCTTTTCCTAGGTGTTTACCAACATTTGGCCATTTACCATACCGGAAGCCGTATTGATAAGAACCAACCCGTTTTTTTAATGTATGGCTTCAGTCTTTCACATTTTGTTGCGTTTTAAGGAGGTTAATGCTAGGAACACAGGACACTAAGACTCACATTATTAGTATTATTCATGTGAGCAATTTTTTGATGAGATCGTGTATGCATATATTACTCATCAGCTTTGACTAGATCTGCTGGGTAGGCATCATATTCGGCTGCCTGGTTAGGTTTGAGCCTTCAGATGGTAATGCCCACTTTCTTACGCAGTGGTGTTGAGCAATGGCATAGCATTTGCAGCAGTTATTGCGGAATTGTCAAGATCCTAGCAATTCAGGATATTTGCAAAATGCGCTTTCCATAATCCGTCATCGGATTACGTTCCCGGTCTTTGCAAATCAAAGCTTTGAGCTTCAAGTCCTCAGTCAAGCATTTCATGTCTTGAAGAAGCTTGCGAACTTGATTTTTGTTGCCATTGATTTAGACTTTTTTGCACTGTGCCTTCTGCCTTTTTTGCTGAAGAGACGTTTCTATCCCCTTCTTCTTTTCAATTACTGCTTGCTACAGAAACCAATCGTTAATCAGCAGCAGTTTTCACGCAATCAGGGTGGGCAAAATTGTTTTTGTTTTTAATTTTATCCAAAAATGTAAAAATTAAATCGCATATTGGAAAAAACAAAATGTAATACGAATATTATAGGCGTACACAACCGATTGCTTAGTATCCATGAGTTGTGCATTAATAATTTATCAAATGCGTTTTAACATCGTTTTTCATTATTCAGTTAATTTATTTTTTTCAGTAGTTAACTATTTTATACAGCTATTAAATCATGTGGTATGTTAAGTTAATATAAAAATACAGCTGAAAACTCAATTTCAGCAATCCAGCTCAACAACGCGATTCACCATCATCACGGACAGATGGCAGACTCACAACGCTCGGTTTTGGGACTTTGCGAATGTTTCTTAGAAATTATTTGAACAAACCCATAATAACTTTTGCCCTTAGCTATATGCTAAAAAATGTATTTTCATTCGAGAACTCACAATGATGTGTTTCAAATTCCATGACAACTGTATGTTTTATCTGAAAATTTCCACAACTTTGTTTAGAAATTTAAATTTTCTAATAGTTGGGCAGAAACAGAAATTCGGCGCTAAATTCCCTTCCATTATTTTCTATCTATTCTCCCTTCTATAATATAAGGTCTGAGAAAAAGGAAAAAGTCGTTGAAGAGAATACGGTGATTGCGGTAGCAATTTCAAGCCGACTACACAAAATTTTGGTAACGTCTTAATTGATTTGTGACGTGACGTGCATTACTGTAATGCAACAACGTTGTCGTCCAATGCGGCCGTCTTTCTGCGATTTCGTGCTTGAAACACTGCAATAAAGCTATGTAATTGGCGTTGTTGCTGGTTTTTTCCTTTTCAAGTTGTTCCATGAATATAACACCATGTGAATCTCAAATTACTGATGCCATAACCTTAGCAGCCGAATGTTGCGTCTTTCCACGCTTTCCAGTTGCTTCACCCCGTGTAGTCCACTGTGATGACGATTGATTTGATTCTAGTTTGAAATACGGGAGCAATGTTGCATCCATTATCACATATTGATGCATAAATTTGAGTTTGTTGTTTGTTACAAAACACTGCTCAGAATCATAAATTCGTTGTTGTTTTCGGTGCTCATTTCGCCGCGTTTAAACGTTGCACATTTGGTAATGGTTGATTTCTCNGTTTTCGGTGCTCATTTCGCCGCGTTTAAACGTTGCACATTTGGTAATGGTTGATTTCTCTGGTGCGAATTCCTTTGGCTTTGGCTTCAGTAGTTTTTTTTTTCGTCTNATACGAAAATCTTTCTTTTAAATTTTTTTCAAACTAGCCAAAGGCGCTTCACTCGCAACGCTCTATCGCACAATATAATAGTCCAACAACTATCAAATTTTTACACGAATTTTTTAAAGGTTTGGGCTAGCTAAAACCCATAAGCTTGTCAGCTGAACTGTAAATAATTTGCTGTTCATCTTATATGTATTAAATATAATATTTCAATCGGAAATCTTCAAAAGCAAACTTTCAGTTTTTCATATAAGAACAAAGAATTGATTGGACAGTTTTTTGAGCTTCCATATCCAATCTAATCGGTTTTGACAATTTTCCCCTACAAATAGTTTCCAGAATATACAAAACGTTAAAATTTGGGTTTCGTTTCATAACGAAAGAATATTTGCCCATGCTCTGATCGACAAATATATAAAAGCTCGTGTATGCGTTCTCTAACATAATTTCGCATAATATCGCAGGTTCTGATTTGATTTATCCGGTTCAATGTTCTCGTTTTTTTAATTTTCGCACATTTGTGCTGATTATCATCGAATATTGTACGCATCATAAGTTGGAATTTTTGTATATCACATACAACACATTGGCAAATGCTTGAAGCCAACTTTGAAATAACCAGTTTGCAAAATCTTATTTTGGAAATAAAATTTTATGTTGTCATAGCTATTAAAATATTTAAAATTTGATAAAGCCATAGACATTTTAACAAACACAGAAGCTTGTTAAGCATAACTAAATGATGACTTAAAAATGACTGATGTGCCACATTTTCGGTCATTGAAATTGACAGATTGATGTAGGTGTGTTGTCAATGCGTTGCGTCAGAAATAATTGATATTAACGAAATGCCAATGCGTCTGAAAATAACAAAATATTTACATTTAATTCTCACGCCCTACACCAAGCCGAGATAACAAGACAATTCAGCGCTCATTAGTCTAAGGATATCCTAGTGCAACTCAAAGACTTTAAGAATATTTTTTTGTTTCAAATAGTAGCTATAGTGTCTGACAAGTATATTAAGTAGGAATGATGAGTTCTTTATATTCACTTCCTCTCATCTTGTGCAATTCCTTAACGTCTAATGATGTATGGAAATTTCGTCAGCTAAAGCAGATCAAATACAACTGCTATCAGTAAGAATTTTAGAAGTAATGTAAAATAGCAATGAGTATCTAATCATCAATAAGCTGTACAAATAAGTAATAACTCCGCTTTCTGAAGTTTTTAGCATTTTTGATTATAGAAAACGATAGATCACCAACATCGGTAGAGATGGCGGATAGTGGGCAGATCCAAGCTTTCGTCGTTTAAAAACTGCACATTGGAATGTCAGATTACCAGACTCTGCAACGAGCTCTCAGTTCACGTATTGAACTGCAGTGCCAATACCAAAAAATGTCTACTGCAAGTGCAAGCGGAGTTAGTACATGAATTACATAAAATAAAATACAAAATGTAAAATAATAAGCTGAATTGTAATGAAAGAATTTATAAATTATCTCTATATCAGTTCTTTGTGCCTCTTTGGTAAAAAGTTTTTGAGCACCAAACTGCGTGATACACAAGCACCTTACTTAAATTGAATGGAAAAATATTACAGTTACAATATTTTTCTGTAGACAAGCCTTAGATGGCCAGATGCCAGATATAAGGCAATTCATTTTGTTTATGTACTAAAAAAAAATAAATTAAAAAAAAATATAAACAACGAAAAAATAGTATTGGTGTTATGGTCAGTACATATCAGTCAAAAGATAGCGAGCAAATTCTGGAAAGAAAGTTCCATTATTATGCACCAAGTAGTGATTTGAAGTTTTCGCAAAGTTTAACTGTCATAACGACATCGGTGTAACGAATAAGAATTCGACCGCACTTGTTGTTTTTCCACTGTGTGTTTAGAAATGTAGTTACTTGAATTAGAAACTTTTGTTTTGTGAAGTAATTAAATTCTGCTTCGGCCTATCATTTGTTTCATGCTAACGCGGCAAATAGTTCATAACAGCTAAGCACAATGGTGGCTATTTATTTTTTTCTTTGTAGCAACCAATTTCTAATTGGATTTATTAGCCGATAACACTATTTTCGACATATATCGCTGTAACAAAAAATTTTCATAGAAACTTCTGAAATACATATCGAAATATTGTCGGAGAACACCGACTGAGCTAAATAAATTTGCATCATTTTTGCGTTTGGTGGCAAGTAAAGAAGATATTTAATTATTTTGTTTGGCTTAGTGTCTCAGTATGCATAATCTTTGAATCGATTCGTTGGTATTTCTATTCTTTATTCTTGTGGAACAACGTTTTTAATCGGTTCATCGACTACAATTTGAATTCGCACAAAGGTGAGCAAAAATACAATGGAAATTTTTAGAAATGGCTTCATCCTTTTTTTTCTTTGTTTTTTTTGGTAGAAGAAAGCCGTTTCAATTGGTTTTATATATTTTATCCCATGAATGGTTAAGTTAGAAAGCAGATTCAAGTTAAATATAAGAACCACCCAAACAGCTTTAGAACCCATTCGAAAAAAAATTTTCTCTACTACAAATTCCGTTAGCGTACCAATCTCACTGTTAGTGAACGCAAGCAGTTTCACCAATCACTTACATTTAAAGCATTTACGTTTAAGTTACTCAAGACAGACAAGATACAGCGGTCTTACCTCACCGAAATCTACCAGGTGAATCCGTAATAAGCGAAAATAAAGTAATAATTATTAATGCGAAAACAGCAAAAAAATTTATTCAAAGTATTCGGTATTGCTACACATTTTCGCAAACTTCAGGCAATTTGTGGTTTGCATGCCAATAAAACTGTTGCTATTAGGAATCGAAGAACCCTATAGCTAATATGTGGCATATCATTGAAAAACAAAAGTAATTGTCGTTGGGAAGACTCAAGACAGTTTGCCAGTATTTGTCATTATGGGGTAGGAGCTCTCAAGGATTTTCATTTTATTCTGAACTAGTTATGCCCTGTATACAGGCGAATGGCCATGGAATTAAATGACTTTGCCTTTTGGGCCATTCAAATTGATCATTTGTTGTCAGTAGTTCTATTTAATAACGGTTTTATCAGTTTTTAGGAGCTCTTGCTTTTTGCTTCTCCTCAAATTGAACTGGTTTTGCAGTCGAAGTTGATTGCCGGGATTTTGAACTAAATTTATTCTTCATCGCCACTAACAATTTGATACAAAAATGATTTTTTACCGTGTTTTCGTAACGAAATATTAAGAGTGTTTTTCATCCACCGGTCTTGCATTCGATTCATCTGGCACCCATTTCCCAAATTTCAGATCAGTTCACGGTTCCGTCATTTCAAAAGAAAAGATTAAATTAAATATTTAGTTGCTCGTAAAAATTTCGATATTTTTTATACGCAGAAAAAAAAGTTACTCCTTTTTTGACGTGTTCTCCATAGATATTCCCTATCGGGAAATTTGTTGAACTTCACTTCATACCGCTACACCTTTTAAACCATACAATGAGGCATAGCTGGTTCGCCTAGCCTACAAGCCATGCAACACAGGCGCACACTGTTGTTGTTGGCTTTGAAGTCTGGTTGTATTTAAATATGAAATAAAACTTTCTTTTCACATACTTTTCTTATGATGGGTAAGACTTAGTTAAGAAATTCCCATTTCGATATTTATCAATCGATATAATTTTCCATATTAATTAAAGTTTCTTTATTAAATCCCTTATAAGTTTGAACTTATTATGAGGCCACTCTTAAAACTAGTTCTTAGATTAGCACCAATGCTACCGGCTGCTTGTTTTTGGAATGCTGCAGAGTCAGGTGTACTAAATTTGAAATCAGAATATTTTGATGATTCGATAACTTTCCTGTTTTTTGATTTCAATTTTCAAGATTAAATATATGCTTAATGGCATGTGTAGGTATGAATTCTAATGTTGTGCATATCTTACAATCGGGAAGAAAAATTTGTTCGTTAGTATTGAAAAAAATTTGTTTTTTTTTTTTTTTTGCTTTAATACCATATTATATTTCAATTGTCTATTTCAATTTTAATGGTGCATATCTTACAATCGGAAAGAAAAATTCGTTGGTTAGTATTGAAAAAAATTTTGTTTTTTTTTTTTGCTTTACTACCATATTATATTTCAATTGTCTATTTCAATTTTAATGGTCGCAGGATATTGTTTTTATTTTCAATAGTTAATGATTAGCCGTAGTTACTTTCTAATTGATAAGTGATGTAGTTCCTTATGATAAAATAATACGAATGTGAAATTAGGTGATTCGTACATTTTTGCACAAAGGTGTTTTGTTAAAGTGTTAATAATAACGTATCAGCAATCACTGCGTGAATAAGTTATTGGAGGCTTTAATTTTCTCGATTCTTAATATATCTATGGTAGCAACACCATGCATAGTTAGAATGAGAATATTCCAAATCCCATTGTAATGACCTTCAAGACGGGTTTGCATTAGGGTAGAAGTACACGAAGAAGTTTATGCTACAAAATAATAAGAGATCCTTCATACAACTGTTAGCTTAATACAAAGAAATGTCGCAAAAAGGCTTGTTTCCATTTGCAAAATCTTCTAAAAAATTTTTATTGAACGCAAACGACTACAGTTGTAAAACAAAATAAGTAATTGTGAAATAAAATTTAAATTACTGCAAGAAAAACAGTTTCAAGGTGAAAATGAAAACCATCGATGTTGACTGAATTCCAATCAGTTTAAACCTAGTATTAAATATTTACTGGTATACTGTGAACGCAAGTTTCAAGAAATGTTTAATTGCACTTAAAATTCAGTCATATACAATGGCAATAATATTCAGAGAACAAAAATAATATTGTAATCATAAATGTGCGTCGACACTGTTATTCGCTTTTTACTCTTTTACAGAAAAATTACTGCATGTTTTGCACTTCCACAGTTACAGTGCTTTTTTGTTGTACCGTTTAGTTTTGTATTGAGTGGAGGTCTAAAAGGTTTTAATTTTTAAGATATTGCTTAGTGTATTATGAAATGAGATTCCTATTTTTTGAAAACTTTTCCCATGTTTGCTTATTACCGTTCACGATGATTTCTTGCAGATCCTCTGTGTGCCCTGTGGCACTCCTATGTATAGTTGCATCTTTAAAGCGTTGGTCTTGAAATTATATTATGTAAAATGTAGAGCAACCGAATTAAAGTCCTGTTACTACAGTTTCTGATTTGTAAACATTCTCGTGGCAATGAAGCCGCAAAAACTTTAAAGCAATATAGCAATAATAGTGTGCTTTTCTCGTACACAACTCAACTCTACAACAAAAGTTGGGCTTAATACAGGTTAGGCAAACACACAAAACAAAGATGTCAAAGTCAATTGGCAACTTTATTTCATCAATATTTGGGGCTTTTAATCATCCATTATATTTATTTAGCATTATTCGAGCATTTAAAGCTAGATATTTCAGAAAAACACCCCAATTAAGATAAAAGAGTGATGTTTCATGAGTATAGTGCACCATGACAAAAATCAATGAAAATTATAGAAAAATTGCATGGTTTGGATTCGAATTTTGCCGCGGATCTAGCTTCCAGCAGCGATAATGCCGCAACCAGTGAAACTGAACCATATTTTGGGGTTGAATATGAATCGCATTATAAAAATTGTATTGTAAAATCGCCTAATCACC
>JXPQ01044595.1:3571-14117 GCA_001014675.1 Ephydra gracilis
TTGCAATACTGAAGTGTTGACTTGCTTGGAAGGAACCTTTCATTCATGTAAAACCTAACACACATTGTTGAGTGGAAAAAAGGCACTCGACATAAAATACTAACGATCTAGCTATCATGGCGTACAACCCGAAATTTTTTGTATTTATTATAAAATATTAACAAGTATTTATAGCAAGTAAACAATTTTAACCTTAATCGCAGCATATGTGGAAACTATTAAGAAATACTAAGGCAACGGTATTAATGTTTTATCGTTAAGTTGCTGTATTATGTGTGTATTCTAAGAGCGTCAGGTTCAGTGCTTTTAAACGCGTAAAATAAATGAAACATATGTAAATACAATAAATAGTAAAAAAGCCTGAGTGAAAATACTAATGAGAAAAGGAAGAATAAAATGACTAAAAATATTTCTACTCTCAAATTTTACCAAAATATGTCCCAAATTAATTCATCCATCAATGATAGAATAATTGATCCACAACAACAACAAAAGCTAAAACTATATAATCAATTGTACTCAAATGTCTTGGACCAAACTGAAGCACTTATTTCCTCTAAAAAGAAGTCAAACATAGACAAGTTTAACATGGAAAATCAGCTTGAACTGTACGACTACCAATTGGAAAATTTGTTAGAATTTGGCTGTGAGCTTGTAACAAATTTACAATTAGCTCGGGAGAAACAATTTCTTCAACGTCGGGCAATTGAACAATTTCAATACAATGAACTTTTACAATGTTCGAAGGAAGAAACGAATGCAACTATAATAAAATTTAAAACAATTCAAGATAAGTGGGATCGATTAACTACAATAAATGAGCCCATGGAATTGTTTGAAGAGCTTGAAAATCAAAAGAGATGTATTGAACAAGTACTGCAGAGCAAAGATAATATTATTGAGCAATGTCAAGCACAAATTAAGAATATTAACGAAAAATTCATTGCCAGTCATGAAAAATATGCACAAGACATAAGTTGCCTAATAGAACGGATAGATACACAGGTTGAGTTAGCGAAATCTGTTTACGATAATCATTTGGAAAATGTTCAAAGACTAGTCAATAACAAACATAACCTATTTACAAAAACATTTAAACAAAAATGGGAAAACCTTTTAAATTCTATGCTTATTAAGGGTGGTAAGCTTAGAACATTATTGTGTGAAAAAAATAACTTTTACAATAATGAATTGAAAGAAATTTCAACAAAACAAGAAGAAATAACACATTTAACAAAAGTGCGTTTGGCGAAGGATAACGAAATGCTTTTTGTTGAACTACGAAATTCACAAGTGAATGCCTTAATGAATTCCGAAAAATTGGACTACAATTATATAGTATTACAAAAACGAAATGCGGAAAATGGAATTATATCAACCCAACAAAAACGTCGTATAAACAAACTTAATGATAACATTGCAATGTTGCGCGACAAAATTAAATGTTCAAAAAACCATACCACACATACTTTGTTTAAATTGAAAAAAAGTATTGATAAACTGCATTCAAGCATATCTGATCTTGAGAGTAAATCCACAAAAATCGGAATACAGAACCGTTATACGTTTAATCGCGTTTGGCATTTAAATTTCAACGAAATGGATACTTTATTAAGCAAACTTTTTGAAATTGATAGGTTATTACATGAACAACAACTATACATGAAGTGGATATCACCATCTGCAAAGATCACAAACGTAACTCCTATTACCGAAATGATTAAAAAACCCGAAATAAAAATGGCAAAAACAATATTAATAAATGACAACACGAATATGGCTTTACAAAAAACAACAGTACATTTTGGAAAATTGCACAGTATACAAAATACGTTGAGAGATATATCCGAATGCGGTGGAATTTTTGTTGATCAAAAGTTACGCGAGATTTTAAACCAGTATTCAAAAAATGATCAAATGATTCTCCGCTTGGATTATATGTTGAATGCAATTGATGTGACAAATATGGAAGTATTCCAGAAATTAACTGAACTGCTTCTGCCATATACATGGTGTCGAGGTTGTTCTAAGAAGTTCCCCAAAAATTTGCAAAAGGCTTTCAGAGCTAGTCATGAAAATACAATCCAGACAATCTTTGAACTGAATGAAAATAATTATAGCCCTTGCAAAAATCATGTTTTGGAAATTGAAGCGTCTTTACTTATGACTGGACTTAATGACTTTGTAAAAACACGTATAAAGAAAGAAATGCCAACAATACCAACGACAAAAGAAAATGAATACGCGTATTTGTCAAATTCTGATATTCAGAAATTTTGGAAGAATTTCAGAAGTATTATGCCACCTCAAAAATTGCGCTTATGGCGAACGGTTCTACATGCAATGAAGCATTTTTTAGAAATACTTAAAGAACGTGAAAAATTAGAAAAAGAATGCTCTTTATTACGTCGACAAAACGCCGAACTTACACATTTGCTCCAGAATATTTAAAAATAAATTTAGATATTAAGATATTTGCTAAACTTTTCAAATTGAATGTATCTATATTTTTAGATCAAAAATATTATTAATGAAAAAATAATGAATTGACTAATAACATAAAAATTTGATTGAAGATTAATATTGTATTATGAATCATATATATCTATAAGGCGCGTTTCCTATTAACCTTCATTTTCTTACGGTGTTTTGTTGTTATGATAGTCTTTTAAACTACTTGTTTCGGCAAAAAATTAGGAATTTGCGCAAATAGCTGTACTTTTATATTCTCTAGTTTTTTTTTTCAACCAAAATTTTTATTTTTAAAAAGCAAATTTTATTTCAATTTTTGACAATTCCACTTTGGCATTCTTTATAACAAAATTTTGAAAATTTCTGTGTTAATTTCCTTCCAATCGGCTTGAATCGCATTTTTGAGCGGTTAAACTGTGCTGAATTTGCGATTTACTTTGTACACCTCTTCGTATTAATATACTTCAAAGGTTTTTTATGGGACTTAGATATATTTAGACAAAACACATGATAGTATATGTCGTCCGACGTGGATTATAGCGTGATCTTGTTCGAAAATCCTAGATCTATATATATCTCAACCCAAAAATGAGACAAGACTGTTTTTGTGAACATTTAAATATACTCTTCAATTTTCATTATTGAGGATACAACTTTCATATGTGTGTGTGTTCATATTTAATCTTGCATGTTTTGTGGTCATCTTTTTGAACTGAAACGAATGTCATTTATACATTTTTTTAATTGACATATTTAATGAGTGGTGCAGCTAACATTTTTGTCTACAGGACGCGTGAACTTGCTGGAATTTCTTATAATTTATCGCTCATAGCGATTTTTCTTCCTGAGGGGTTCTCTGATCTATAAGCATCAGCATGAGTCTGAGACAACTGTCCAGTTTGCCAATTTCTCTACCACTAGATTCTTCAAATTTGAAAAAAAAAATAAATAACAAAGCTAACTTGGGAATTTTTTTAAGTTGTTTTTCTATGGTTAGCCTGCGTATATTTGAATATTGGGTTTGCTATTTTCAAAAGGATTTTAGAATACTTATATAATATTAATTAATATTTGGAACATAAAGTTAGAAATAATAAAAATAAAACTGGCATTGGCGTACACTACGGTGACCACCATCATCATCATGTTTCGCCATATGTAGGAAGTAAATTATATCTTTACGATTGCAAATCAACTGGCGTACATTTGACTGCCAGCTCGTACTATTATTTTGTTCCTTTTTATATTTAATATAAATTCAATAAAATAATACCAAAAACAGCATTTCTGATAATTTTTGAGTCATCTTAATTTGGAGGAATGATAATTTTATGGGAGTATTCAAAGCAGTTTAATAAATTGCCTTGATTATCGCGTGTTCGATAAATCTGAAAACCCCAATATTTCAGTTTATTACTTATGTATAAATATTAACTCGAAAAGTTCCAGTTAAGACAAATTTTTTTTGAAAAAAAAGAAGTATGAAATAAGTCAAGCTACTGAAAACATTCTATTTGTTGCGCTTAAATGAACTAAGTGGTTTCAAACCAATAGGAACAAAAAGTTAAAAGATTAGATAAGAATTACTAATGAAAAGTTCTTAATGAAATCAGTATTTGTCAAGTCTTTTACAAATCATGAAATACGTTAAAAGTGATATAACACATTGTTACATTGCGCTAAAATTCATAAAAGAAAATAAATATATATCAACAGTTATAATAGTTTTGATTTCTGTTGTACTTCTAAATTTGCTTTTTTCTTCCTATTGGTTGTGCGATCAAGCAAAAACTATAAATATTACCAAATCTTCTCAGAAAAATAATGTGATAGAAAATAATAGTTTTTATAAACTCCGAATATTATGTATTATAATGACACAAGGTGATAGACATTCCTCAAATGCCTTACATGTTTTTCAAACATGGGCTAGACACTGTGATCACCTGCTGTTTGTGAGCAATGAGGATGATATGCTCTTGAATCCACTTATTCCTGCCATTCGGGATGATAAAATATTTCTTCGCCAATGGTTTAATATGCATTCAACTTTAAGCTATGCATATAAACATTATCACAATCGATTCGATTGGATCTTAAAAATTGAAGACACCAAGTAAGTAACCTATCTATTGACTTGAAGGATTTATTTGATCATTGCAATTTTGGTTATTGGAATTTTTCGAATTCATGTGCAATGACATCATCATAAAAATTTTATTTTTGTTGTAAATTAGCAATGGCTAACATAATCTTAATAGAACATTTATTGAAGGTATTGCGAGATCTTGTTTTGCTCACGGACGAACATACAACGCTCCAAAATTTTCGGTTATAATGTTAGTAACAAATTAACTTTTTCATATAAGGCCGAACTAACATATTTCCTTTAATATTTTCTGAGAAACTAAATATAAATAATATTCCAAAAGCACTGTCATACGAAAAACTAATTATTTTAAAAGCAATTCCCAGTTCATTGAAGTATTTAACTGTTTGTTAGGAATATAACACTCAAAAAAATATATTTATTACATATCTTCACTTTATCAATAAAAGGCAGCGTTTCATTATACTAATAGCTCTGCAAATATTATATTTGGTATATGAAACTAAAAAAATACGTTAGGGAAATAGTGTAATTTTTAAACTCTTCGCAAGGCATTCTTTACAATTATTTTTCAATTATCACATTTATAAAATGATTTTTAATTTAAAGAAGAAATCAATGTTACAGTTCTTCTTAAATAAATTAAAATCCTTGTTGAAAGTGTCTTTTTTAGTAATAACTTTTACAATAGTTTCAAATAAAATAAAATTCAGGTCAGCAAATTATTTGGAACAGAATTCAACAGATCGTAAACTCTTAGGAACTGAGCAAATCTTTTGCATACTTATAACAAATTCAAATCAAGTGGATGCTTTAGCAATGTATACATACCAAACGTGGGCAAAACACTGCAATTATTTGAAGTATTTTAGCGATAAAGGACACAATGTCCTCCAACCAATAGTAATACCAAAAATAGAAGACAATTGGTTATATATAAAATCAATTTTGCAATATATACAACAATATCATATCGATAAAAGTGAATGGTTTTTTATATGCAATGATAATAAGTAGGTCGTTTTGCATTTAACTATTTGAGGTTAATTATAGCTTCAATTAACCTCAAATTGTTCTTGTTTCTAAAATTAAAATTTTGTTTTTCAGTTTTGTTATCATCGAAAATCTCCGATATATGCTCAACTCTTATTCGAATGGCGAACCTTATTTCTTTGGATGTAAATTAAAAAATAGAAATAACGAGGTAATTACTAACGGAAAAAAATATGTATCCTGCATGTTATAATTAAATAATTGTCCACGTAATTGCTAGTCTAGAAAAGCAATAATAATTGTGTAACTATTTAAGTGCCATTAGTTGAAATTTTAGAAATTATTGCTGACAAATTCAACTGTCGTGAAAAATTAAATGACGTGATATAATTACTCTTCAATAATTAAATTAAATTATTTAATAATAATTTTTCTTGTTTAACTCTAACAATTACGAGTTATTGAAACAATTATTTAATTACAATTATATTGCATGTTCGTTTGTAAGAATCTGAAAAATAAAACAATAGCAATAATGAAGTAAATCTACTTTAAGCAGACTTATATGAGCAGCGGTTCAGGGTTTGTACTCAGCAAAGAAGCTATAAGACGATTTGTAACAATCGCTTTACCAAATCAAAAAATTTGTAGCACAAAAGGTGATGAAAATGCAGAAGAGGAACTAGCAAAGTGCTTGAGGAATGTTGGTGTCAAATTTGGAGATAGTCGCGATGTAAGGGGCTTCCATACATTTTTACCATTTGATGCAGAAGCACATTTATTTGGTCTTAATAGAACAAAACATGAATGGTTGTATGACAAATCATTTTATGGATTTGACAATGTAATAGCTTAAAAAGAGTACTTTTGTTTTTTGATATTAATATCGGTCATCATATCATTTTTGTTTTAAGGACATAATTCCAGTATCTCGGAAGCCTATATCATTTTCCTTAGGATATGGACCGGATATGTATACCTACTATTATATGGTGTACAAAGTGAGAAGATTTGGTATAAGATAATAGAAGAATAATCCTATAAGACCAAATGACTGTCATACAACAGATAAGGATTCAAGGATTTTAAGATTATTCACCAGATAATTTAATTGGTAATTTCTTATTTAATCAAGTTAAGGTAAATTATATGAAAACACTGTAATAAATTACTTATTAAAACTATACTACTTTAAACAGAACCAAAGCTGAAAGCAATTTTTTCGTAAATATGTGTAGCTAATGTTGTATTATTTGCATGGAATTGATGATCTAATTTATACGACAAAACAAAATATGTTTATATAAAGTAAAAGCGGAGAATATTAGTTTTTTTCAATTACTCTTAAGAATTCAATTAAAACAAGATATGATTGCACAAAATTTGTCGATGAATATGCGGACAGAAAGAACTAGATGTATATATCCATGCGGTAATAAAAGTTTGATTTCTTAAAATGCATTAGATCCCCCTTGCATCGTGGCTTCGATTTTTTTTTAAATTTTAATTATACTTATAAACTATCCTAAAAATTAAATAAATTCTGAATGTGAATCCATTATTGCAAGGACAAAAACATCATTTCAAAATAAACACAAGTGAATAATTGCAACCCGTTTAACAAAATAGAAATCACCATGTTTTACCTTTGCTTTTTTGATGTCATAGATTACAGACAGGCTTATTAATTATTCAAAGTTTAATCTTCCTTGACATGACTTATTTCGTTCGATGAACACCACCATCATCATCTGAAAGCTTTTGCTTGTTGGAAACAATCCGTGCCACCATTCGAGTATGCATTTTATTTTTTGAGTGCCAAGTTTCGACGTATATTAAGGAAAAACTTTGTTAAATTGTAACGCCGATAGCAAAGAAAATTTTGCATACTTTGTTTACTTCGTGGTAACCGAATTCATTACTCGAAATTTCGTTGTTTGATTACTTAATTTTCTTCATTGATTTCAACCTCACATGGAAATTCTTTAATTCACATTGTGTTGAATAAATTTGCACTTACAGAGCTTTGAAATATTGGTAATAAAATAAAAATAATAAATTTTTCAATTTAATTTTAACGAGGGTACCTCGAAGGGCACTTCAGATTTATGTCATATGAATATTATAACTCCACTGAGTTATCGTTCTTAAGCGATGACAATTTAGCAGAAATAATGTAAGTAGTATGCATAGGATTACTTCTTAGCAAATTACACTTTTTTAAGTATTTTACGCTAAGTCAACTCTGGTTTTTTAGCTTGGTAAAATTATCTCTTTAGTAATGAAATCAAAGCACTTTATCAACACAAAGAATTAAGCAAACAGTGGGGACACATGAACAAAGAATTGAAGAATATTAATATTAAGAAAAATAAAATCCGGTAATATAATGACGGGTAGCAAACAAAAACTACCATCGACCAAATCGTGTGGTTTTAACTGAACATATAGTATGTTAAAAAAAAGTGTTGGCGACTTAAATATCAAAGTAGAAAAATGTCCGTTAACGGATCCCTAGAGTTCACTAAACTAAACGGAATATCAAGCCCAACCATGGCAATAACCTGAAAGACTACGGCGATTCTGCCCACTGACCGTGGGAAATTAGTCCTTGGCATTCACTTGCCCAAATCCAATAATGCAGCCGTATATGAAAAATAAGAAAACTAAACCTATAGAAAACTGAAGATGATGAGTTAATAAATCATCTCTTCAAAATTTAATCACTGTAACGCATGCAATTTAATTGGATATTTCGTGTGTTCTATCCTGTGTTGAAAAAGACAGAAACCTTCGATGTCTATTTTACTTATGGAAAAACGGGGCGCATTTTACCAGGTTGGCTTCAGATCTACCATGGATTATACTTATAAGGCCTTCCAAAATGACACTAACGGTTTCAGAATCTGATTAGGATATTTTGATGCGAAAATCCTTCGTAAGATATTCCTTTACAGTGGCGGAGCCTAATGGCGTATCCTGTAAGAAATTTATGGCGATGTTAATATAGGATACGAATTGGCATCAAGTGACAATGTTCGCTAACTCATATCGTGCGAGTGTATAAATCAGAACCAGGTAATAAAATCTTTCATTCCAATCCGGTTGTTCGCACAGGAGGAAAACTGATCCTACATTGGCTCACATCGTGTTGCGTGATTTATCATAGTATTCAAAATTGGCGCGAAGCTGTAAGGTATTGGGAATGCTTGTGCCGCATAATTGCTTCGGTCAATAGCTGAACGAGATTCCGAAATTAAAAAAACTAATTAACTGACTTGTTTTCCTAGAAAAAGCGCTATGAGGTTTAATTACTGTTTATTAATTCACAGTTTAACGAAATGGGATTACGCATTAAAAAATATGAAAAGGATTGATGAGTCTAACACAATGATTGAAAAAAACAATTAAAAATTCTATATAAAATATAAATATAGTTCCACTGCAGTCATCCAGCATATTTTTAAAAGAATTTATTTATATCTAATAATAATCATATTCAGAAAATTTATTTTATTTACTTTATACATTTTTTTGTCAAATTAATAAAACACTCATTCTTTTCAATTACTTATTTATTTTAATTTTTTTTTTTGTATTTTTGTTCTTGATATATTATGACTTGTATGTGTTGTACTTCTCTTCTTGTTCTCTTTTCCTTATTTTGATAATTGGTGTCGTTGGCTATATGTATGAGTGTTTTAATATTATTTGCTTAAAAAAATGTAAGCTAAACAGTTTGAGGTCTATTTAACTTTAATTGTCATATCACTTCGTTAATTTGATGTAAATATACGTTCGTGTTAAGATTTATGTTTTGATGTGCTCTTGAATTAAGAAAAAGTAAAAGAATACAATTTAATACCCAAAAGTACACATAAACATTTATACACAAGCGATAAAAATAATAATTACTTAAACTTTCTTATTTTTTAATTTAAAAAATACAAATGATGCTTAATCAAATGTTGAAAAATAACAATTCAATATGTGCCAAAAATGTGCTTGTGAAAAAAGTTTGCTTTAAAAGATTCAAATGTGATTTTATATTCGATTGCCTTATTTTAAATAGTCTTCAAAACATGTGACTATCTAATATTGTTGATATGGTTTCTCTCCATCCTTAGCGATTCAGTTAACTGGCATTAATTTTCATAAAGCTTATTACCTTCAAACGTGGTGGTAATAAGCTTTATGAAACGTATTTTTCGAAACATAATATTCCGATTTTATTTATTATTATCACTGAAAATTCAATCAATCAATGTAAAAAGTACAAAATTTACGTATATTTTAATGTAAAATAGACGCCGGACTTTACTTTTGCTAAGTGCAGTTCAGTAAAACTATTCATATTTAACATTTTTGGTACTACTCGCACTAACGGGAAATGGTCAAATTATTACTAAATTTATAGCAAATAAAAAATGTTCATGTGCTGTTTTCAACTATAGACAAAACTTATTAGAACTACTCACCCTATAAATATATATCAACAATATAATGCATGGAATAAAAAAATTAACGTATACCTGCTAATCAGCTTAAAAGCAAAACATTTTTTAATAAAATATAATATAGAGCTGACTATATACAAATGAATGTAAAATGTTTTGTAAATAAATACTCAACGAATATCATATTAAGATAAATAATCAGAACACCAAGATCAATAGAAAGCGTGAATTTTCTGATTTCTGCAATTATTTTCAATCATTGGAATCAGTCAAAAAATGTATTTAGGCATTAAGAGTTCATTAATAGCAAGCACTTTTTAAGTCAATGAATAGCACACATTGTTTGAAAAGGTGTTTTGTCTTATAGCGCAAAAAATTGACACACACATAATGCAGGATGACACACTACATCACACAAAGAGCTCATTCGAAATACCTAAAAATTATTCAATTTTTATCAACAAATTGGAACAGTTGGCCTTGGGATTAGATTCAGCTCTTGGAAACTTTACAA
>JXPQ01044678.1:15364-26655 GCA_001014675.1 Ephydra gracilis
ATTTTTAAATATTGCAATAACTTTATGCAAGTTGAAGAAAATCGCTTGATTTAACGCACGTTATTTAAACATGGTATTTCTGGACTGTTTTGATATTTCCATAACACTATTAAATTTGGGTGAAATCAGTTGGTTAATTTCGTAACTTTCAGAAAACAATTTTTTTAAATGTTTCCATAAAAACCAGAAATTTGTGCGGAATCGGTTCATAAATTCGGATTAGGCTAATAAACCCCACGTTTTTCATCGAAGGTAAGTGAAATTTGATATTTAAGCGTTTCAGGGTTGTCTCCATAACATTCTACAATTCGAGCATCAATTCTCCTCAATTTGCAAGTCCTTAAGAAGAGAAGAAGCCCCGAAACGCGAAAATATAAATCTTTTAAATTGAACTCAACAAATGTATTGTTTTTAATTAAGCTGAAGCGATAAAATTTGGTATCCAATATAACCGGAAGGTTAAAATAAATTAGATATATATATATAGTTTTTAGTATTAGTTCTAAGTGGACAAGTTAATTTATTGCAAAAGTAAGAAAACTAATATGCTGCAATGAGTGATTGATGTTCATCATGTAGTTTTTTGTGGTCCATTATTACATCTACCTAGTTGGCCTTTGTTTTGTTATCTTTTCGAGGCATACATAATATAGATGTGTAAGCGAGCATTCCACCAATGTAATATTTTTCGGAGGACTGTTCTGAAATAGAATTGTATCGATAAGTGTAACAACATAAAAAGGGTAAAAAACGGTTTAAATAGAATTAAACTTTTTTATTTATTTATATTTTTTCGAGACAATATATCGAGACAATATCAGTAAAGAAGTATGACATGGAAATTTGCAAAAATAAATTAATGATTTCTTGAAGATGATGAGTCTGAAATTAATACTTAGATCATTAAATTTTTTTACTTTGTCCAGCACAGCATATTAAAAAATTAACATTAAATAATTTGTTAATTGCATCAAAAATAGAGAGACAATTTTTTAAGTTCTCAATATAAAAATTATGTTGTTTTTTTATTCCAATAATTTAAAATACGTACAAATCCATACTCCAGTACAAATTAAAATTTTTTTCCACATTTCCGAACCATTTCTTTATATAGCTTCATTACGATTTCGGTGAGATAAGGCGTTAGGATTTTAAGTGTAGTTGTTCCCAATCTTTGATAAAATTAGGAAAAAGGTCAAAGAATATACAGAAATCAACATTGTTCAATTGAGAAAAAAGGGTCAAAATCGGAGTTGACGCGAATTGCACTCCAAAAACAAGATAAGATCAAATGAAGCATTGCGAACTATCGGCCATTTATGACATCTGCGCAGATAATGAACTTGATTTGCTCATTTATATTTGTACGCGAACAAAAATTGGATCGCAGCTGAACCTTTATTATAAGAACTTGAGTCATAACTCAAATTGTGTTTAAGGCACTTTGGCTTGAATATTACAAACGACTCTTGAAATGAAACTCAGACCGAAACTGACTCAGACTCAGACGTCAGCACACTCGTAAAAAGTAGAAATTGCCAAAAATCGTACGATTCGATAATTTTTCTGGTGGAAGTTTTAAGACAAATAAGATTGTGTTATATAGGCCAGTGGGTCCAATGAAGAAGAAAGTAGTTGAAGTATTGTTTAAAAATGGAAAACAAAATTAATAATTCAATAAAGCTTGACCGATATGAATTTTTTGTTTTATTTCTATACTGTATTTTAAAGTAAACGATTTTTCAGATGACTTAATTTCTTTGGATATGTCCCTAAAAGGGGTTTATGACAAATATTTTGTCAGAAAATTCACTTTTATGTGAAATTCGATTCCGGCAATAATCGTTTCTCTTGAACTGTATGATATTGGACGTCATTACAGTAATGTCTGATGGAATAATATTTTGGAAATTATAACTATTACGATGTAACTTTTCTTTTTAATCAGATGAACTTTTTCTTTAAAAAGGTCAATGAAGCGATTCCTTACAATTTCCATTCTTATTCAAAATTTAAAGAAATTTGATTTTCCCATTTTTTCCTACACCAAGGAAAAAAACTGGCGGTAAAGAAGTAGAAGACACAAGGAAAAAATTCAATGTATGACCTGTTGTTAATTTTTATTTTTTTTATACTGAATGCGTTAGATTTTTCGTATGGAACGTGTAATTGCTATAAAAAATGGAAAAGGAAGAGTATTACAAAAACAGGCAGAAAGTTTTTAGGACGGTTTAACCCATTAACGCCTAATGAAAACTGAGTAGTTCGACCCAAAATGAAACTTCAACGCATTGCGTTGTTGACATGTGACGGACAGAGAATAGATTTCAACTCAGCGATATATTAATTTTAATAAATCCCAATGATCAATAAAAAACTACAATCAAACAAGGAGACTTTAAATTCGCTATGCCTACGCAGGATATAACGTCATGTATCGGGATATGGCATCGATTGCAGGAGCAAACCGAAATTCTAAAATAAATCAATTGTGTCCCGGTAGTTTTAATTCGATGGAAAACTATATCCGGTGTCTGATTTCTATGCATCAATGATACGCCCATTGTTCACTTTATACTGGCATTTTGTAAAATTCAAATGTAACATGAATAGGCAGTAACGTGTCTAGTGCGAGCACATACACATTGGAGGTATATGTAATTTTCATCCAATAAATTCCATGTTTGGTATACATATTTTTTTTATTCCTGAAATTTCGCAGGATTAAAATTATAACTATGTAGTAGTAGTAGTAAAGTCTCTTTTGAGACCACTTAGGTCTTGTGGAGTTACATCTGATTTTTATGCAATAACGCCCCATTTTGGTACACATTTGGATTATATTTATATTCACTCAATTCTAAAATTTTTTTGAGTTAAAATGGTAACTGTGCATAATTTAGTACCAAAGACTCTATTCAGATACCTCGAATTATCATGCAATCAATCCCATGATTGGTACACACAAATATTATATATATGTACAGTGTATAAAGACACTACTTTTTAATGATTGCTATGTATAATTCAGCTTTCAAGACTCTTTTGTATTGGAGGTACACCTGATTTTCATCCAATAAAGTCCATCTTCGGTACGCAGATTACTTATATTTATGTGGACTGAAAAATGAAATTTAGTTATATTGTAATTGTGGAAAATTTTGCATAAAGCCTCTTTTGAGACTTTTTATGTGTACTGAGACACCTCTGGTTTTTATTCAATTATATGCGTTCTGAAACACTTTTCTATGCTTTAATTTCCGGCTTAATTTTGAAAATGCATTGCAAAATATCAATTTTGACGGGTGCAGTAGGTTAACACTCGTTATTTTGAATTCATATGTGTATCGGAGGTACCTCAAATATTGGTCGGGTTCAACAAAATTTAAAATTGGATCCTAACTTCATAGAATATGTGTAGCAAATTTTGTTGATCTAGCTCAAGAACTTTTACTAATTTTTGGATACGTACGATTGGATGGATGGACAGACCAATGGACAGATGGACGGTCGGATGGAGGAACGGTCGGACGAACGGGTGGAGGGATGGACGAACGGTTGGATAGACGGGCGGACGGAAGGATGGACGAATGGATGTACGAACGGATGGACGGACGGATGGATGGACGAAGGGATGGACGGACGGACGAACGGATGGACGAACGGATGGACGAACGGATGGACGAACGGATGGACGAACGGGTGGAAGGAGGGATGACCGCTTGGACAAACGGAATGGCGGATGAGCGCGCGGATAGCAGGATGGATGTACATACATGGCTAATAAACTCCTGTGGTAATATTGATCATATCGATATCGATTTTCATATGCCGCTGGAAACTGGTTTTGGGCCTTAAGAATGTACCGTTACAACTAATATACACTTTGTCAATTTCAATTGTGACGTGTATAATAACCAAAGTACCCTTTGAATGGCTTCCGGTTATTTATTTCCTACACTTTTCTCTTTTTCTCAAAGAAATATGTGTAATTTATAAACCTAATCCAATTCAAATTAAATATATTTGAGGATTTGATTGGCTCGGCTTAAACGTTAAATTCTATGCAATGATATGAAAATTAAATTAATTTTTATCTTGATCATGAAGTTCCAGGTGCAATTTTTGTTTTTCATGGATATCAACGGTGTTGTGCATCCTCATTTTTTTGTACAAGATGAGATCGGGAATAAGGAGTATTATTTGTGGGTTTTGAGACGTTTCAATTCACCAATATTTGAATCTCAGCCAGTTTTCCTTATTCGGGAAACTTAGGAAACGGAGGATATTCCAACTATCGGGATGAGACAATGGAAGAAGGCAAATGAATATTAAATATATTGAAAAAAAAATATATCGGGTAGAGTGCTAGCATAAGGACGTTGCAGACGATGGGGAATATTTTCTAATGGGACAGTATCAATGCTGTTGTAGAATCTTATTTTTTAAGGAGTATTTCATTTTTGCTATGTTTCTTAGGATTTTGAAAAATTTTTCATATAGATTATTTATTAAAAGGATAAGAATTAATTATGTTATGAACGCTTTCTGTTAAGTTATTGTTTCGATAATATTTTTTTAATTTGTGAATAGTAATACTACAATTAAATTAAACATTAATTCATTCATTATTCAATACAATTTGAATGTTATTTCAATTTGCATATCATTGTAAATTTTGTTGATTGTTCCTGTACATTTTTTTTCAAACAATGTTAACGTATTTAGTCAATAAATACCTTTATTCTCCTTTTCCATCAATCTTATTATGGTTGATGGCTGTCGGAATCCATTTATAGGTTGTTCCGTTTTTTTTTACACCAGATCTTTCATCAAATATTACCGTATCTGCTAGTAACCCTTATTAGGATAATTTGTCAATTTCTTGGAAGTGTTAGCTTCCGTAATCATGCTGTTCCAGTCACCAGTTGTGACCATTGAGACATTGTTGATAACTTCTCGTCTGTTCAATGGAGAATCAATCCTCCTCTTGTGCAATTACCACTTTTTGGAAAAGCATCGAACACTTTTCGAGCTAGTTCTAAGTCGTTCATGCGAGCAAGGTGACCAATCCCATGAGACAATTGGATTTAAAGTTTGACTATGACAATATAACAGTAGCTTTTACTTAAATATTATTTGACCAGATGAGCGATACGACATCATTGCTGTAAGGGGCATACCTACATTTCTTACGTAAGACTTTCTTCTCGAAAACACGCAGCACTTGCTCAATAGCATTCGAAAGCGCGCATGCTACAGCGCCGAACGGATTGCCTGGCATTATGACCGTACAATTTGAAAACTCTTCTTTAAACGTCCTCCAAAGTTAATAGTTAAGTAAATAGTAAGGTTTGTTTTTCTCATGTCAGAAGCATTACAAAATCTCAAGTGAAACTGGCTCAGACACTCCGTTTACTACCATAAAGTTATCGAATTCAAATTCACACTTTGAAACTAAAAAATTCATTCGATTTCAACTGCAAAACGTGATCAATTCGGCAAGAAAAGAATGCTGTGTGCTTGGTGGGACCCAAAACGTGAGGTGTACTCTGAGCCCTTGGGAGCTGGTGAAACCGTTACAGTAGATTGCTATCGACAACATAAAATCAGTTGGAATGGAATGGAAACAATGCACACTTGGTTCAGGATACAATCCAAGCGCTTGGCTAGAAGCTAAATATTCGCCAAACAAACTTGGAGCATACTTACTACTTAAAGGCATCTAACAGACTTTTAAAAGATTCAAAATTTCTCCATTAACAAAAGGATGGGACGAATATTTATTGTTGGCATACATTTTAGTGAAGCCAGTTTTCGTGATATTGTCGATTTTTGATGATATCTATAAATTAATCAATGAAACTGAAGATTTCAACGAGGCAAAGTAGAAGAATATTTTTTCCAATTGATATGAAAGCTGTCTTTAGTGAAGTCAAAAGCATTACCACTGTATTACGCGAGAGATTTTTCTTTAATAACTGTTGTGGAATTTGTTAACCCCATTTTCTGCTTATCTTTTTGTTCTTTGAATGATATAAGAAGAAAATATATTTGCTAAGGTATATGTCTTGTCATTTCGCTTAAGTTACACAATATATATTTTTTTTTGTACCGAAAAATGCAGTTGCATTGAATTCCAAAAAAAAAGAAAAAAAAAAAAAGGAACACAAATGTGCCCGCTACATTTAAACTCCTAAAACACGAGTATTTCATTTCTCAAGCCAAAAATTAGTAAATTAAGTTCAATGCCTACAAATCCTTAAAGGATGATACAAACTTAGTTTTCGTGAACAAACAGCAGAACTGTCAGAGTCTTAAATAGATTTTCATAGTACTATTATGGTTTCGACACAAAAAGCTTCTACGGCTATCAAAATTAGTTATCAAAATTAATTAGTCCGTTAATACGATTACTTGAGTATCTTTCGAGCTAGATTGATGCACAAAGTCTGGTTAAGTCGGTGAATATGTCGAATCACTGCATATCTTTAAGTATGGTTGATGGAGTTATCAGCGTCTTCATGTAAAGACGTTTTTGCATTTAAGCAGGTGTGCACAATTTCTGTAATTTTACTTTTTGGATTTATTTAAAAAAGTGGAAATGCTCAGTTCTATAAGAAGCTTTTAAATGCTAAAATAAACTATTTCATTTCATATAATTTTTTTGTCACTTTAATGAATTGAAAATGAATAAGAAAACTGAAATTGTGTAGTTATTTGGTAGTTTCTATTTATAACCAGTAATTAATTGTGCAATGAATGAGATCAGTTATAATCCAGCTTTGACTCATAAACACAAAAATGTGCCTTCTTTCTGGAATGCTGTTAAAACTGCAAGAACGGCCTACGTCAAGTTATTAATTAAAGTTATCAATAAGAAAATGGAACTCTGGAACTGAAACATTACCATCAAAACTGTAATATATAATGTGGGATTATGGACGCGTGCGAATTTAGCGCTATTTTTCGATGAATTCCAACAAAAAATAAAAATTTCCCCTATTTTAAATATTGAATTTGAGAAAATATTAATGGAACTTATTTTTATGATCATTTATTCAGATCTTATGAGCAATCTCCAATTGCATTTTTATCAATTACTTCAGGATAATCTGTTAGTTTCACAGAGCTCATAAGATTTTTTTCAAAAATTATAGTATATATGCTTTAAAAGACAAACATATAATTTGTGGAAAAATAAGACATTTCAGCATTCCCATTCCTAAGGAATCTTTAATTGAAGATTTCATTATTTATGGAATTGAAATAATAATCTTTGTAATTTTTAACAAATAATCTTGTGGCAAATCAAAAACAAGAAAAAACAATAAGCCATTGTCTAAGACGCACCTGAAACCTCAAATCAAAAATTATTAGTACAGTTTTTAGGGAATCTCTCATTCAAATTTCATCATTGCGCTTACTGCAGAAGGAATGAGCCATCACAAGGAACCATTTGTGCAATTTCCTCATATTTCCACCCTTGGCAACTTGATAATAATATATTTGGATATATATTCACCAAATTTGTAAAAAATCTTCAGTACAGTGCAATTTTCCAGGAATCTCCCACTGAAATTTCATCATAACATATGCTGTAAAAGGAACGAAGCATAACGACATGTGTACAACTTTCTCATTCCTTGGCATAGAGGTTGCATAGAGCACATTTACAATTAACTATTTCGTAGTCAACATCTCGGTGGGGCTAGACGACTTTTGAGTTATTAGGTGAAATATTATATGAAGTCGCATACCATAAACATTTTTTTCACAAAAAAGTCAAAATACCTCAAAATGAGCGAATGGACCCATATATTGGCTTGGGTCGTTGGACAGAGTATACTTCATTATCAACATCTTGGCGCGGTGGACGACATCCGAGTTATTGGGTGAAATATTGGGAAAAGTGAAATGCCAAGAGCAGTATTTTTGCATAAAAGTCAAAATACCTCGAAAATGATCGAATCGCCCCCTCTATTGGCTTATGTCGAAGGATATGTCCCATTCTGCATAATCAACTTCCCTGCGGGGCTGGGAATATTTCGAATTAAGCTCGAATTAATAATTTAATTCAATATGTACTTTTTTCCTATTCTATCACAAAAGAGCTGAATGCATTTCCCAAAATGACTTTTAAAAATGTTTTTCACAAGTTTCAGCTATGGAGTTAATTAAGATCATTTACATTACTTAGAATATTGATTTAAAATGCAAAATTTATGGTTGGGGCTATTGACTATGGGAACTCATAACGGAACGTGTCTGACCAAGACCTCTACCAGGTTGTAGTGGTAAATTAAGTTAAGTAGTAAATTTCATGTGTGTAAAAATTTTATTGATAAAAGTGACCATAGCCTCATTGTTAATGATTCATACGACATAACCCCACATTATATGTCATAGTTGTGATGTTCGAGTCCATCGTTCCGTTTTCTTTTTATTCATAACTTAACGTACGCGAATTGCAGACAGCTTATAAACCTTAGAAATATATAACATTTACACCGTTGTCGGAGTATCTTTAAATTACAAAATATTTCAAATCATGTATCAGGAAAACAATGTAAAATGGTTACTATTGTTTTCGAACCAACACTAAAAAAACAAAAAAAATTTTTTTTAAATGTTCAAAGTTAAGTATTGTTAACTCAGCAAAAGCCATTTGATAACATCGAAGTCTACCCTGTTTTTATTCGGGGTTACTGTTGTATGCTTGTTTGTAAATGGTATCAAGCAAATCACCCCAAACAACACTCATGCTACCATAAAAGAACAAGTCCTTCACGGATTATCCCAATTATGAATTATTTGTGCAATAAGCAGCGATACATATGTTTTATAATTTATTTTTTTATTTTATTACATACTTCAAAAGAAGCACAGCTAAACTCAAATGTAAAATATTAAAAAATGTAAAAATATTATTTATTCTCAAACTTATTGAAGCCTGATGGAGCAGTTCGTCCATAAAACCTTTAACTGGTTTCAAGAAATACTCAAAAAAAACTTTAAAGTCTGCTGTAAATTAAATTTATATCCATCTAACATGTATAAATTAATTTAATTCTTTTAAAAAAGACGTTTTATAATATTCAACGCTTTAATTTTATTACCTAGTCTTTCTTTATTATCAAGTCTTTTACATTTTATTTCTTCATCTTTCTAAGTATCTATTCTTCAAAACTTCCGTTTTCTCTGCATTTCAAAATTTTCTTCCTAACTTTCTTTTGATTATAGAAATTACATAAATAAGCTAGTAATTTTAAGGTACATATCCAAATATGTGTTTCAAACTTCTCCAATATCAAGATGCTTTTTCCACTGTGTTTATGAACCAATGTTTTTTTATTTAATTCAGTTGAAATGGCAAAACTGAGGTTTTCTCATTTAACCGTCTTACCCAACCAAACTTGATTAATAGAGTTTTAATGATGAAATTTGTTCAAATGAAAAGGCTTTTTCGCGAGCCTCTTAACACAATAACCTCATGTAATATAATAAACACTAGGAAAACAAGCTCCCGTCGCGACACTCTGCACTTGAGTAGCGCACGAGCAATGTTTTTGCATGGACAGGCGCTGAATTAATGTACAATGCATACATACAAACGGTGAGTCGTATTGTGGAAACACTTAGCGCACGTGCAGCTTGGTCGTGTTATGAAAATCTTTGCTTTGTGCACGTGTTCTGGATTTAACATAATCAGAATGACGTTGCAAACATCAACTTCAAATACTGTATAAGCGACTTCCATAAGGGCGAATGCAACTTCAATTTTTACAGGTAAAATTGCTCTCATGTTTTATACCGAAAGTTCTGATGTACCAAAACCTTTTTGACTTTTTTATTCATTTGTTCATATTACATGGCATGATTAGATGTTCCCTCAACCCAGCATGAGCATTATCAAGTTTATGATTTCTCGTCGTTGTTGGGTTATGGCTCTTTAACAAAAAGCACGTTCGTCACGTTATTCGACACCACCCTCAGAACATTTTAAATAAGTAAAAAAAATTAGTAAAGAATTAATTTACACACATTTGTATGTAAATAAAAATGTCGATTTAAAACATGCCCGCTAAGAAGAATGCCAAGTACTCGACGTTTAATCCGATTTAACTCATTAGATCAATTTTTTTTTAACTCATAAGCTTTATAATGAGGTTCATTTTGAAAATTTCAATTTCTAGTTTAAGAAAGAACAATTTTCAATAGTACCCACATTTTCAAAGCATATACACTCTACACAGAATATAACATAGTGTTTTTAATGCGGAGAATGAACATTTAGCTAATATTAGCGCTCAATGTGAATTCTCTTTCACACAATAGGAGCACAAGGTCTGCTCTTCCATATGAAGTAGTGTTGCTTGCCCATTTTAAGTGTACCAGTATTGAATCAACAAATAATTCTGCGATAGATATTTGCTATACGATTTCGAATATTTTAATATTTTGCTTGTTTGTCTGTTCCAAGAACTGTAGTAAAGGAAACAACAAAAAGGTTTCACCTCAGCGAATTATTGACATTCATTGATATTCGTAGACTCTCCAAGAGTACAGAATAGTTTTATGTCATTGAATATGGTGTTGTTCTTAATGGTCTATGTCAAGCAGTTGTTCAAATAAAGGAAGAACTGTATACGCCGTAGGTATTTTGGAAATATTGCGGCTGATTTTACATAAAATTAGTAACTGGACATTTGGTGAAAGAGACTATATTATTTATTGTTGAAGATAAAAAGTAAAACTTCTAAATTAATGTAAGGACTGAATTGTACCAAGAAATGAATTTCTGGGGAATTGGGTCCCAAAAACCATGATCCAGCTTCCATATTGACTTACTTTTAGATTTTTAAAAGAAAAATCCATTCCATCATTCAAAAGATAATTTGTAAGACATTCAACTTCTTTTTATGATTTTGTTTCACATGAATAATTTTCAATATTCACGAACCCACATCTATCTCCATTTCCTAAATATATTATGTAGAATAGAAATTAAATGTATAAAAAAATAAAGTGCTTAAAAAAAATAAATTATTATAGAGTTTTTTTAAAATTAAAATGCTGTGCTTCCAACCAAATCTATTTTGATAGTTTAACAGAAATCCATCAATGTAACGAAATTACATTGAATTACGAATTGACATATCGTAGATCTATCCAAATGGATATGCTCAGCGTCTCTGTCTCCGTCCGGCATCAATACCAATAGCGAAAGTGTTGAGCTATGCAAACCAAACTTGCTAAGTTAAAAGTCAGTGTAGACCGTTATGCCCACA